>JAAQRG010234511.1:0-7500 GCA_011634625.1 Babylonia areolata | reverse complement strand
AGTAAAACAAGTACAAGAAGAGAGAGAGAGAGAGAGAGAGAGAGAGAGAGAGAGAGAGAGAGAGAGACTTACAATCAGCTTTGATTCGATCTCTTGAGACAGAATGTCGAGCACAATGTTCAGTACACCTGCACACAAAATGCAGAAAGTGTGTTCACGTGAATGGCAAACTATCTACACAGGTACCGTGTCATCAAAACCTGTTCATCAGTATCTTGATACTGTGTGCAAAAAAAAATGAAGTATTTGGAGCATTCTTCGAAAAAGGCAACAACAGCAGTAACAAAAACCACCACCGAAATGGCCCCAGTGTAGACGTGCCATCCAATTTGTTCACTCCCTTCACAGTTCACCACAGACATGTGGGCCACCTCTGATGTCCACAAAGTGACGTCCTGTATCACACATGTCAACATTCCAACTGTCTAGCTCCCAAGCTAAGCAATGATTATTGTCAGTTGGGGGGGAGGGGTGGGTGTGGGGGCTAAGCACACAGTGTTCAACATCCAGCCTGAGTTTTGCCTTTTCAGCTTCAGCTTCAAGGAAGAGTCAAAGCGTGAGGACTGGTGCAGTGATATACTGAACACCCCATCTGGTTATTTCTGACATGGAAGAGAGAGGGGAGCAGATGCCTGATCCGTGCACTCACAGCGGAATGGTCAGGCCTGGAGAGCCCAGGCACCAAATGCTGAACCACCCCAACCCTCCCCCAAAACACATTGACCACTGTCTAAAATTATCAAACTGACCACACACTGACCACTGTCTAAAATGATCAAACTGACCACGCAGTGCGGGATACCCTGTGTTGAGGTCAGTGGGAGAGGCAGCCTCACACAGACCTGAAGATGTGAACTCTGACAGCACCGTGTGGAAAACACTGACACCTGGGTTGTGTGACACAACGTGCCCGGTGACTGGGAGATGGGGATGAGTGAGGGGGGAGATGGGGGATGAGTGAGGGGGGAGATGAAGGATGAGTGAGGGGGAGATGAGGCTTGAGTGAGGGGGGAGATGAAGGATGAGTGAGGGGGGAGATGAGGGATGAGTGAGGGGAAGATGAGGGATGAGTGAGGGGGGAGATGGGGGATGAGTGAGAGGGGAGATGAAGGATGAGTGAGGGGGAGATGAGGGATGAGTGAGGGGGGAGATGGGGGATGAGTGAGGGGGGAGATGAAGGATGAGTGAGGGGGAGATGAGGGATGAGTGAGGGAGAGATGAGGTATGAGTGAGGGGGGAGATGGGGGATAAGTGAGTGGGGAGATGAGGGATGAGTGAGGGGGGAGATGGGGGATGAGTGAGGGAGGCGATGAGGGATGAGTGAAGGGAAGGGCACTACCACTACCACAGAACGGGGACGAAAAGAAAGTGAGGTTTGAGTAGGAAGCTTGAGGAACCTTGTGCCAGCACAGAGCGGTACTCACCATGGCTAATCATGATGTTCTGGTTCATGTGGTGAGGCTCGTCCGGGGTTTTGGGAAGGTGGCAGAATCTGCAACACGAGAGAGTGAGAGAGGGACAGAGAGAGAGAGAGAGAGACAGAGAGAGAGAATGAATGAATGAATTTTCTTTAATGAGGGAAGTGGAATAAGCAAGGACATGCTTGTTTTCATCCGGTCCTCAGGGCAAAGAAATTCAACAAACAAACAAACCAAATAAGAAATACAGTACTCTACTACTACTACTACTTTTAAGTAAATAAGATAAAATGAATAACAATACAAAGAAGAGAGAAAGAACAAAATGATGTCCTCGCAAGAAAGACAAATACAAATACTAAAACGGACACTTCACACACAAAAACGAGTACACTTGCATATGTATAAATACTACTACTTTTAAGTAAATAAGATAAAATGAATAACAATACAAAGAAGAGAGAAAGAACAAAATGATGTCCTCGCAAGAAAGACAAATACAAATACTAAAACGGACACTTCACACACAAAAACGAGTACACTTGCATATGTATAAATATGTAACCATCCCTAATCATGATAACAACAACAATAATACTAATACTAATAATAACAATAACAGTGCATGGTATTTTATATAACATTACCTATGTTGCCTACAGTCTCTATGTTGGAATAGCATTATATATAAAATATTGAATTTTTCAACAATTTTTCAAAAGAAATGGCACTTTCTGTTCTTGATTTAAAAAACAAAATAAACAGCTGTCACAAAAGAACTTTCACTTTGACTCTGATATCCTAATGCAGACAGTGAGTTCAGGTAATAATAAACAAAAAACAAAAACAAAAAACCAAAACCAAAACTGAAGTACCTATAATAGTTTTGTAGTTATAGAGCTTTAATTTGTTTTGTTTGTCGGCCATTTTTAATCGTTTCCATGGCAACCGGTACATGAAGAGTGTATTCTTTTTACATTTCTGTGAATTCTGAGTGATACCAACAATATCCACCTAAAATAATAATCAGAATTTATAATAAAACTGTTTCGAAAATAGATGAAAATAGCTGCCATGTCTGGCCTTGAGTAGAATGACATTGCCACTGGGGTTGAGAGAGAGAGAGAGAGAGAGAGAGAGAGAGAGAGAGAGAGAGTTTATACGTTTTGAAAGAGATAAAATGTATAAAACGGGTAAAAGCAATGTAGACAGTATGTGATCTACTGCCTTCACACTAAGGAGAACGAATGAGTTTCAAATGAATAAATTTTCTTTCATGAGGAAAATGGATAAGCAAAACACGCTGTTTTACATACAGTTCTTCTTCTTCTTCTTCTTTTTCTTCCTTTTCTTATCTTATATGATGGTGATGATGATGACGACGACCACAACAACAACAACAGCAATAATAATAATAATAATAATAACATTAATAATAATGATAATATCATCATCATTATCATCATCATCATCATTATTATTATCATTATCATTAGTTGTAATAGTAGTAGTAGTAGTAGCTGTGTAATCGTTATTATTAGAATTATTATCATCAGCAGCAGCATTACTTTTTCTTATCATTATCATAGTCATCATCATCATTATTATTACTATTATTATCATCATTATCAGTATTATCATCACCCTTCCAAAACTCACTCGCACAGCTCGTCCAGGACTTCACTCATCAGCGCCACCTGCTGGTCGTTGAGCTTGGCACGTGCTAACCGCCTGAGTGTGGGCAGTGACCTCTGAACCTCGCGGTGCACGCGCGCCGAGTCGTTGGTCAGCAGGACCTGGTGTGGACACAGTGCGGGGTACAGGACACACACACACACACACACACACACACACACACACACACACACACACGTTTCAAGTTTCAAGTTTAAATTATCCTTATCCTTTCACTCCTATTGGGGAATGGTATGGAGGATTACTGCAAAATGATGCTTTCATGCAGAGAACAAACATTTCCAAATACACAGCAATGTCACATAAAAGTTGAGAAAACACAAATGTCTTTTAACTCCAAAAGTGTAACTGGGCAACATTTGCAAATCTAATCATCTTACTTACAGCTAAAATGACTTTTTTGCCTCCTTTGAGCATATTACAAAAAACCAAAACCGATTTTGGAGACAAATATTTGTTAGGAACATATCTATTTCGTAACTGATCATAATTGGGACATTCCATTATAAAATGAAACTAATCCCCAATCACAGACATGTTACAAACCTTACAAAGCCGTAACTCTCGTGATATGTCTGTGTGTCTCCCTGTTTCTATTTCCAGCTTATGATTACTACTTCGAAATCTGAAGAAGCTGATAACGTAATTATCAGGCATTGGACATATATTTTTCTCTACCAAATCCAGTTTTGAAATTTCGATAAAACAATGCCTTATATTTTCTCTACCAAATCCACTTTTGAAATTCCGATAAAACAATGCCTTATATTTTCGCTACCAAATCCACTTTTGAAATTTCGATAAAACAAACATTTACTACTCGCCTCTAGAGCATGTCTCTAAAGCAATGTTGACATTCTTGCAGGAAGATTCCCTTTCTGAGAAGAATTGAGCATCCTAAACACAGTCATACCCTGTTTCTATTAAAATTTGTCTGATACAACTCATCCATTTTGAAGAATAAATACCATTTCCATAAACAATTTGGGTCATAGTATTCCTGTTCAGTTTGAAAATACCATTTCCATAAACAATTTGGGTCATAGTATTCCTGTTCAGTTTGAACAAGCGATTCAAAAATTTCAATTCTAAATTTTCAAATATATCTACATTTTCACCATACAACAAAATAGGAACAGTCATAGATTGGTACATGTCCAGAATGATATGTAAAGGTAAATCTTGATTTCTGGCTGACTGAAGTAAAGAAAACATAGCTTTATGAGCCTGTTCATAAATCATTTTTTTAGTTTTGTAAAACGTTCCGTTTCTACTGAATTCGATACCAAGATATTTAAAAGAATCGACAACATCCAATCATGCATCACCAAACTTAAAAACAGGATTGATCTTGTTTGTAGAATTAACTATCATTACTTTAGTTTTCTTTACATTAACCTCTAGCTTCCATTTTAAACAATATTTGTGAAAAACGTTGAGGGACTGTTGTAATCCTTCTTTCGTCTCCAAAAGTAAAATTGTGTCATCTGTATACAAGAGTACGAATAATCGCATGTAACTATCTAAGTCTGAAATGTTAACATTCAATGAAAGATCAACAGATGGACTCTTATGCTCAGTCAAATACAACTCTAAATCATTGAGATACAGAAAAAAAGCAAAGGCGAGAGATTTTCTCCTTGTCGTACACCCTTACAAATGTTAAAGAATTCAGATTTTTCACCATTTAAAAACACACATGACTTAATTCTATCAGACATGTTCATTATGACACGCAAAATTTTACTATTCACGCCTTCATGAACAAGTTTTGCTATAACCCACTTCTCCAAACTGAATCAAAGGTGTTTTTTTAAATCAACAAAAGCACAGTAAAGTTTTTTCTTTTTCATGGAGAAAATATCAATTAGTGATTTCAAAACAAACATTTGATCTAATGAAGAATGGGACTGTCTAAATCCTGCTTGGGTCCCTGAAAGTATATTGTTTACATTGCTATAATCAGTCAGTCTAGCATCTAACACTGTAGTGAATAGTTTTCCAACACAGCTGAGCAAAGTTATTCCCCTATAATTATCACAGTCAAGTGTAACACCTTTGCCTTTATACAACAGCAATATCAAGCCGGATACCCATTTTTCAGGTACAACACCTTCGTCCAGTGTCTTGTTAAATAATTTACAATATGTCTTCATTATGTCTTCATTATGTCTTCACCTGCACTTTTGCCTTTCTTCAGTCTTTGATGGCTGAAGTAATTTCATCTTCGGTAATACATGCATTTAAAATATCATCATTGTTCTCTAAATTGATAATATGCATTGTCGTTGTACTGTCAATATGTTCATTATCATTAACGTTGAGGTTGCTGAAATGGTGAAACATGTCTTCTAAATTTATGGGGCATGATGTTTTCTTTTTCTTTTTAATTCTATTCCATAGTTCTCTTGAATTGCTTTTGCGTAAACTTCGTAGTTCTCTGTGCAATTTTTTTCTCCACGACTTTTCTGCTTTCTTTAAACGGACTTGTAATTTTTGCTGACTCTTTCGATCGTGTCTCTATTTTCACTAGAATCTCTTTTTTTAAAACTCTGTGTTTAGCTTTAAAATATTCTGATCGGCTTCGTTTGCATGTGGAATCAAACCAACTGCGACTATCTCTGTGTTATGTCTTAGAAGTACGAATTTGATATGTCCCGAGAGTATCTTTTGCCGTCTGCATCAGAATGTTTGCGAGTTTATCATTTATGACGTCAATATCATCAGCATCGACTGCGTCATTTACGTATGTAAGCAAAGCTTTAGACAAATTTTCTTGAAAAGAAGCAGCCTTTTCGTGTTCTTATTTTCGTATTATTTCATTCAGACCTGTTAAATTTGATGTGGCACATTTTTTTATGACACGGTATGACACCCGCATCAATATGATTTTTATGGTTCAATATGTGACACTCACACACACAAACACATGAAGAAAATACAGGAATCAAGAAAATGTCATCCTTTGAGCCCTGCTAGAGCATGTAGGACACATATCCACAACACATGCATTGTTTTGGTATAACATACACCAGTGATTTAACAAGCAATAAAAAATATGAACAGTTATTCTTACACATTACACTGATGACAAAATAAAGATGAGAACATGTCATGTATCAATCTTTCCAGTAATTATGAATTTTCCCATTCCTCCAACAAACTTTACACACACACACACACACACAGTGTACCTGGGCCTTGTTGGCCAGTGTGAACATGTCGTGCTGTGAAGAGTACATCTTGTTCACACACACACACACACACACACACACACACACACACAGTGTACCTGGGCCTTGTTGGCCAGTGTGAACATGTCGTGCTGTGAGGAGTACATCTTGTTCAGGATGTCAAGGGACTTGACCACCATCTTGTCATAGCTGTACTCCGACAGGTCCTGTCCCGCACAACACACAATACACACCTGGTAAAGACGGGCGCAATAGCCGAGTGGTTAAAGCGTTGAACTTTCAATCCGAGGGTCCCGGGTTCGATTCCCGGTCACAGCGCCTGGTGGGTTAAGGATGGAGACTTTTATCGATCTCCCAGGTCAACAGATGTGCAGACCTGCTAGAGCCTGAACCCCCTTCGTGTGTACGCGCAAGCAGAAGATCAAACACGCACGTTAGAAATCCTGTAATCCATGTCAGCGATTGATGGGTTATGGAAACAACAATATACCCACCCCCGAAAACGGAGTATGACTGCCCACATGGCGGGGGTAAAAACGGTTATACACGTAAAATCTCTCTCGTGTATACAAGTGAATGTGGTAGTCACAGCCCGCGAACGAAGAAGATATCTGGTAAGAAAGTGCACACCCGCAAAAATAGAGAGAAAGAAATGAGAAAGAAAGGACTGAGACAGAAAGAACGAATGAAAGGTAGACAGGGAGGAAAAACAGTGAAGTACAATGGTTGGCATTTGTGTTTGTGCATCTCTCTCTCTCTCTCCTTCTTCTTCTTCCTGTGTGTGTGCGTGTGTGTGTGTGTGTGTGTGTGTGTGTGTGTGTGTGTGTGTGTGTGTGTGTGTGTGTGAGCGTGTGCGTGTATGGCACAGATAACCTTGTTCAAAACAATCAAAAAGACACACGCACGACCCCCTCTCACCTCCCATCATCTTCAGGCACACACACTGACGTTGACTCAAATGAACACACACACACACACACACACCCCTACCCAACACACACACACACACGCACACACCCCTACCCAACACACACACACACGCACACACCCCTACCCAACACACACACACAGTAGACAAGGCGACACTGACCATGAGGACTGCCGTGGTCCTCTCTATGTCGAAGATGGCAGCGGAGTGAAACATCTCCCTCAGCTCCTTCAGTACAAACCTCTGCTTCTTCAGGGCTTTCCTG
>JAAQRG010234510.1:7500-12186 GCA_011634625.1 Babylonia areolata | reverse complement strand
GTGTTGTCAGTGCAGTCAGCAAGAGGTTGCTGTTAAAAACATGATTTATAAGTATACTGGCAAGCTGGAAAGCAATTGGATAGATTTATTCATTGCATTGTGTTGTGTGCACCACAGAGGTGTCTCTGAAATGTTTTGCTAATGATGACAAATTATGTTATAACAATAACGCTTTAACTGTGGATTTATAATATTGTCAATATCACAAACTGCTTCAATATCCTGACATAGTTAACTTTGAAGTATACAAGGATTCTGAGGTGTATTTGTACTGCGTTCCATTGACTGGAGTAGCATTAGGAACCAACCCATTGTCTCATAATTGAAGCAGATTCTTCAAGTTCTGTCAGTTTACTCAATTTCTTGCACACACATTTACACCCCATCTTACTCCACTCGCATGCATACACATGTATTGTGAAACTCACAACCCTTCTTGCCCCTCCTACCATGCGCACACACACACACAGATGTGCAACAAGTACATTATGTTGCTGTTCATTACACATTCATTCTCTCATTTAGATCATGTAATAATTCACTGTTGGCTACCATTTGCTAGTGGATCTTAGACAAGTACATTGCTTGCAGAGATAGCTATGTGAGAAGGCGGGAGGTGTCAGGATGGCAAGGGGGTTGGAATGCAATTGAGCAAAATAAGCTGGAATAAAACATATATATATATATATGCACATTTGCCTAGCAAAAAAAAGAAAAGAAAAAAAGAATTGTTAAAAAAAAATATGGTTATTATGACAGAGAGAATGGGAAAAAGGGGAATGGGGTGGAGGAGTATAGAATGGTGAAAAACCTGTTGGACAGCAAGTATAATAAACATTTACAATGCACAACAAATTTGAAAACAGATTGCAAGCAGTAAGCTTAAATTTACAAATCCATTATATTAGTGCTGTTAAAATTCACAAATTTCACCTTTGTTCCCATATCTTCCCTTTATATTTCTTCATTCACACACCATATCTGAGTATCCAAAATGATAACATACTTAATGAAAATATTAATTTCATATAATAACCAGGAAAATGAACCGGTCAATTTTCCCCACAGTCTCATGAATACACATGGTCTGGGTTTACACATGAACTTTCATTCACACATGACTTGATTGTTTTTTCAGAAGTGCCTGTTCTGATTCTAAATGAGCATGATGGCACCTGTGAAGTTGATTACCAACGATAATAAATTATCAGTTTCAGATCCAAAGTAAGCATTTGCTGTGGGGTTGAACTGTCACTGCATACCAAAATAAGAGTTTCTATCAATCTATGTACACTGAAGATTGACATCTGAAATGCTGGTCAAGAAGCTTCAGCAAAAGTTTATAACTGGCATTCATAACGATTATAGCACTTAACTTTGTTGTCGTTGTCTTTCACCAATATTGCTGTTTATATTGTATTACTATTCACCACAACAAATTTCTCTGTTTGAAATTAAGGCTGCTCTTCGCAGAGAGTGTGTCACAACAATGCAGAACTTATATTAATTGCTGCAAAGATAACATCCTGATTCTGCTAAGTGTGGGATTCAATCCTGCGTGCTCAGATTCTCTCACTTCCTCGGCGAATGCATTATCACCAGGTCTTCACTCTACATGTGTATCTAAACATCTGAGGCAGCCCTGAAATGGTTTCTTTGCTGTCGGATGCGGTATAAACATCATAATTTTGTTTGATGCCACTCTAACCCCAGCCTTCTGTTCTTTGGTTTGTAACATCAACTGCTGTGCCAAAGTGGCTGGGTTATAGTCTCTCACTAATGCCCTCAAACATCTTGGACCAGCAACCCAAATAAACCAAGACTGGTTCAATGAGAGTGATGAAGAAATACAGGCACTGTGAACAGAGAAAAATCAACTGTTCAGAGCACATAAGAACGACCCCATGTCACAAGTCAAGAAAGATGACCTTGCTGACGTAAAAAGAAAGGTGCAGAGGAAACTTTGCGAGATTCAGGACAGCTGGTTCAGCAAGAAGGTGGATGGAACCCAGGGCTATGCAGACAGCCACTACACAAAGCGCTTTTAATATGCGCTTAGGGCTGTATACAGACTCCAGTCCTCTGGCTCCTTACCTCTCCTGAATGCAGATGGGAAGAAGCTGCTGACAGAGAAGAAGCAGATTCTGGAGCAGTGGGCTGAACACTTAAACAACGTCCTGAACAGTCTGCCTGCATCAACAATGAAGCCATTGCTTGCATGCCCCAGGTAGAGATCAATGAAGACCTCGACACCCTCCACACAGAAGATGATGTCAGGAAGGCAGTGAAGCAACTCTCCTGTGGCAAAGCACCAGGATCTGATGCAATCCCTGTTGAGGTATACAAAGCAGGAGGCCCTGCCATGATGCAAAAGCTGACTGAACTGTTCAGTCCATGTGGAACGGCAGACAGATCCCGTAACAGCTAAAAAATGCCAGCATTGTCCACATCTGCAGGTTGTTGATATAGCACAGGAAGAGTAAAGGACCCAGTACTGTACCTTGGGGGACACCTGATATCACCTCTGTTTCCTTAGATTCTTCTCCCTCCAGGATCAGTCTCATTTTACGTCAGGTCAGGAAGTTCTTGATCCACGTATGGATGGGTCTCCTGATCCCGTAGTGGTTCTGCTTGTGTAGTAATTTGTCATGTGGTACAGTGTCGAAGGCCTTACTGAAATCTAGGATTTCCATGTCTATTTGGATGTTCGCATCATGCGATTTGAAAAGATCATGCGTGGTGGTGAGCAACTGAGTTTCACACCTGTAGCCTCTCCTAAACCTGTGGTTTCTGTCTGTCAGTATGTTGTATTTTTTTAAATGCCTATGGAGATGGCAGCAGATAATGTGTTCTGGCAGTTTGCATGCTAATGAGGTGAAAGACATCGGTCAGTAGTTTTCTGCTCTTTTCCTGTTGCCTTTCATGAACATGCCTGACTTGTTTGCTGACAGCCAGTCTATGGGGAAGACTTTAGTAGTTATCAACTGAATATGATAGTGACGGGGCAATGGTGTCTGCACATGTTTTCAGAACTTGATGGGGTTCCGTCTGGACTGCAGGCCTTGGAGGTGTTTAGATCATTCTTTAGGAGTTTAACAATTCCTCCTGTTGTAATATCGAGATCTTCAATGCTGGGCTGGGCTGGACCCTCCATTGGGGGAGGTGGTTTCTCAACATCATGAGTGAATACAGACTTGAACTGATCAAAAACGATGTTTGCCTTGGAATAGCTGTCACTATTCTGGGTGTTTCCTTTTTTCAGGGCTGCTACACCTGTTTTGTACTGGCCCTAGCTTTGATGTATCTCCAGAAAGGCTTTGGGTTTTTCTCTTTGAAGCCTGCTTCAATGGTTTCATTGATGTATTGCCACTCTGCTCTTCTCAGTGTCTGACGACTCTCTTTCCAAAGGTTGGACCAGTTGTTTGATTTCTTGGCCGTCTTATATGCCCTCTTTTTCTAAGTATTCTCTTGATCTTCCTGTCTATCCATGGTAAGTTGTTGCTTTGTTGTCCCAACCTAGAAGAAATAAATTTATTTTATTTTATTTTACTTTTATGTTTGTCTGTAACTGATAGAATTTTCCTTTTTTAGTCAGTATCAGACCCTGCTTCCTGCATGGACTTCAGTCCAGTCTCTAGTTGACTTTGGTCGGCATTCAAGTCCTCCCATTTCACCTTGGAGTACAGGTAGTGTTTCCTGGGTTTCTCCTTTAACCTGTGAAGTTGTGTGTTCAGGTCAGTCACTACTGCTTCATGATCTGAGAGTCCTGGGATGGTTTTAGAAATTTTGACAAGGGAAGGATTGAAGACGAATACAAGGTCAATGGTCTTGTCTAGACTTGTGGGTTCATCTTGGATTTGGGAGAGACCAGCTGACTTGGAAACACTCGATCCTTGATCTTTGCAGTAGACTGTACAATCATCAGGAAAGACCTCGCTTGAATAGATGACTGCAACCATGAGACTGTTCCGAATACGACGTCTGGTTTGATATACTTGATCAACGCCATCAACTCTGCTCTTTTCTTGACTGTGCTTTGGCAGTTAATGTTTCAGAAACGTAGATTTTGTTTCTTTGGTCAGATGTCCCTGGTATTAACATTTTCTCGGGGATGAATATTCTGTTGGGTTCTGTATATGACTTGTATTATTCCTTTCGTGACATGCAGAGGCCTGATTGAAGGATGTTTCACTGGCCTTGCCTAGTTTTGTAGCCTTTAGGGCTGCTTGCTTTCAGTGGGCTAAATCCATGGAAGGATGAAGAGAAAGAATCAATGCTATCTTCCCCGTAATCAGCAAAGGGTGAGTAAAATACTGAGTCCAACGAGATGCTTAGGAAAGTGAATGTATTATAGTTACTACTGTCACATTTATGGCAAATACACTGTGTACTGGAACGGGTCAATAAGCCATAGTCAGCTGTACAAAGTTAAATGCATGACTTATGGTACCAAATGTTACAGTCGTCACAGGCTACCCCTGCATTCGACCAGGAGATATTTCTCTCACACAGTCCACACGTGAAGGTATTTTTCGGATGAGTGCCATGTTTGCTACGGACGTCTCCTGTCAATATAATTGCCATCAGTAGGAGGGTGCAACTTTGGCGTTTGTGTCTGCTTGGGTGTACGTTCAGTGCTATCCGAACACCTATTGCTAAAGCTGCTTCTTTTTCTTCCTGCAATGT
>JAAQRG010234510.1:0-2500 GCA_011634625.1 Babylonia areolata | reverse complement strand
TAGATATTATTTCCAACGGTAAAGTCGTGGTATATATTTCTGTTGAAGTTTTACACATAGCCATAATTTTGTTGTCTGTTGCAGATAAATGCTGATGTTGAATCTGTAGGCGGTGCACTGCAGTGACCCATCTAATTAGTTGCGGGACCTACATATCTTTCTGACCTTATCAGTGTTTCAACTCCCGCAAGAAATCTCCGCTCTTCCTCTGACTGTTCACCTTTTGAAACTTCCTCGTGTCAATACAAGATTCTATGGTGAACGTTCTTTCTTCTTTGCTGCTCCTCACATCTGGAACAACCTTCCTCATCATATCCGTGCATCTGATTCTATTTTTCTGCTTTTCGTTCATCACTAAAAACTCATCTTTTTAAAACCTATCTATAAGCACTCTCGGCTTCCTTGTTCTCCAACACTACCCATGTCAGCTCACTTTAGATGTACGTAGAGTGGGAAAGGGAGAGTGTGTGGGGAGGCGAGGGGGTTGGGGGGCGGGGGTTTGGGGGTAGAAGGGGGAGGGTTTTTTGAAGAGTGGTCATGAATGTTCAAAGTTTATGTAACTTGTAATTTTTTCTTTCATGTAAAGCGCCCTGAGCTCTTAGAGAGATAGGACGCTATATAAATGTACGTTATTATTATTATTATTATTACCATCATCATCATCATTATTATCATCATTATCATTAACACCACCATCATTGCCATGATCGTCGTTGTCGTCGTCCCATTCTTTCTCTTCTTTTTCTCTCTATAATTTTTCTCTAATATCTGTGATATGAACAGACGAGAAGTAAACCCCGATGGCAAAGGAAATATATATAATGAAAAAAAGGGAGACTTCCCACGCTTACTCACACACTGCGTGACAGGGGAACAATGTGTGAGAAAGCGTGGACTAATAGTCTCTTCGAGTGACTCTGAGTTTGAACAAAGGTATGGAGATCACTAGGGTAGACAATACATCTATACCTAGGGGGTGAACGGGAGGGGTAGTACCTCTAGAGGGTTTGTCACGCTCTTCCGGGAGTGGTTCGTCCTCTATTGGTCCCCACCGGCACCCAGCTCTCACCTATGGGTCCTAGAAGCTGCTAGCATGCGGCAGCGCCCAACCCCCGGGCAACGGCTTTGACAGGCTGGCTAAACTAGGTGAGGGTAGCCGACAGGTCTCAAACCGTCGGTGAGTTAGAGCTTGTCTACCCAAGCATGTGAAGACTGGATCCGGCGGACTCTGCGGAAGAAACCTTCATGGTTCAACGGAGAGGAAGGTGGTTGCAGCAGAGCACTGTGGAGTGTTGAGGGCAGGATGAGGCACATAGGACATCCTGGTCATCCACTGCATCCGTTTCCATCTCCAGTCGTCTTGACCTCGTCTTGCCACTGGATACAGACGGTCTCGGACAAGAGGGTGAGGTCGACGGTGCGCAACTCCTCCTCACTATAAACAAAGTCATCGCGCAAGTCATCAGTCATCCTTCATCCCATACCATCATTTTCCCCAAGCCCTGTGGCGACAGTCGAGCGACGAAGCGACAGGTGTGGGTACACTGGCAGTCGTAGCCGCGGACCTGCACACAGGCGGCTCAGGCCATAGGGTCGTTTTTCACCGACTGGAGCAGCGGTGGAGATCGGCAGCCCCCTGAGCGACTGAGCAGCCCTCTTCAGGACAGCACTGCTCACCTCCATGTCATGAGGAAGGGGCTAGAAAAGGTGCGCTAAACACTGCGTGCTCCACACCACCCTAGTCAGCATACCGCGGCTGACGGGGACCCTACTCAAGCGGTCGACACACAAAGGAAGGAAAGAAGAAAACAAGGAGCACCCCATTGACCATTGCCACATAGAACGCGCGTACGCTTCTGGACAGAGGCGACTCAGACAGACCATTGCGAGTGAACTAGCCAGGTACAACATCGACATCGCTGCCTTGAGTGAGACCAGACTGGCAGAAGAAGGCGAACTCTGTGAGCGAGGCGCAGGCTACACCTTCTTTTGGAGTGGTCGCGGACCTGAAGAGAGACGTGAGGCTGGAGTTGGCTTTGTAGTGAAGACAACCCTCGTTGGCAAGCTGGCTGGCCCCCCGAAAGGAGTGAACGATCGCCTGATGACGATAAAACTCCCTTTATGCAACGGGAAGAAGTTTACCACCATTGTCAGCGCCTACGCGCCCACCATGACCAACCCGGATGAGATCAAGGACAGGTTCTATGAGGACCTGAACGCTGTCATCACCACTGTTCCCAATGCAGACAAGCTCATCATTCTTGGTGACTTTAACGCGAGAGTTGGCTGTGACAGCACCTCCTGGGAAGGCGTGATTGGGAAGCATGGGGTTGGTAACTGTAACAGCAATGGTCAACTACTTCTCCAGACAAGTGCCGAGCACAACCTTCTTATCACGAACACCGTCTTCTGCCTCCCTACCCGTAACAGGACGTCATGGATGCATCCTCGCTCTGGGCATTGGCATCTCATCGACTTTGTCATTGTCAGGAAGAGGGAC
>JAAQRG010234504.1:10000-12193 GCA_011634625.1 Babylonia areolata | reverse complement strand
AATTTGAAAGAAAAACAAAACAAACAAACAAACAAACAAAAACCTCTAAATACAGTTACAGGAAATTACTTAAAGGACTTCGTAAAAGAGAAGTCGTTAAACTGACAAGCGAAACAACTGATAATGAATGCAAAAAGTCAAAAACATCAACGTTCTCAGTCACTTGTGAAGTCACACTTTCGTGTACAAAAGGCTTCATCAAGCTACAGTGAAAATTATATGCTCAATTGTCAGGTTATTAAAGCATATACACTTGACATTAGAACAATACTTGGTCCGTAATGAATTTGATAATAGTCTGAGAGCTAAGCTCAGAATTGGTCTGCGAATCGGACCAAAGTCTGAGAGACTCAACTGACGAGGTTTTAGACTTGAATTCAAGCACCTATAAAAGTCTCTTTCTAGTATATTGCTTATTTCCTTGTATGACAATGGGCAATATACTTTTATACTATCTATATGATTTTTTGCTCCCCTTTTTGCTGCCCTATCTGCTTGGTCGTTATAACGGAATCCAGTGTGGGATGGTATCCAACAAAAATCAACATTTGTACCCTTCACAAATAGGAGTGCAATAAATACCTAATTTCAAAAAATAAATCTTCTCTTTGATTATTCTCAAAAAGGAGCAAACCTTTTAAGACAGATTGAGAATCAACACAAAATAGGATATTACTTATTATGATTGGTATATCAACAAGATGATTTAAAGCCATAAGGATGGCCACCAATTCAGCTGTAAAAATTGAATGTCCCTTACCTAAATAATATGATTTATTATTATATTATTATATGTTATATTATATTATATTATGTGGAAAGATGTTTGTCTGATTTACGAAAATGGAAATATGCCCCACTTAAAGTGTCAACACAACAATACACTAGAAATGTTCACAGTTGCTGGGTCAGAATCTGCTTCTCTTTATCTCAACCAGGCAATCAAGTAACAAAAGCGCACGTGTTTGTATGTGGGCATGCGTGTGTGTGAGTGTGTGTTTGTGTGTGTGTGCATGCGTGCATGCATGCATGCATGTGTATGTGTGTGTGAGTGTGTGTGTGTGTGTGTGTGAGTGTGTGCGTGCATGCGTGGTTGCATGCGTGTGTGCATGCATGCATGTGTGTGTGAATAGAATAGAATAGAATAGAACAGATTTTATTGTCATGAAACCGTAAGGTTTATAAGACACAAGTGCAATGGTAAATAAATGAATGAATGAAAAACACACAATTAATCAATCAGTTAATGCAGTAAATTACAGCAGCATTCATAAACAAATTTTCCTATTCCTGTTTGTATATATTCATCATCTGTTAGCATCACCTGACTGGGAATATTTCCTGTGTTATTCAAATTTGGAATATCTTTGTGTGTAATGTGCGTGTGTGCATGCATGTGTGTGTGTGGTGTTGACACACAGGTGTGGGGTGAAGGGCTCTCACCGCGTGGCCTGGGAACTGTTCCTGGACAAGTTCCAGAGTCCTGTTGCCGTTGGCAACGGTCAGACTATTCCCATCCAGCCCAATCACAAGTAAGTGGCTAACATGTTTGCTTTTGTGACTTCACGCTCTTGTTTGTTTTTGTTGTTGTTGTTGTTTTTACCAGATATCCACATATTCTGTTAAATGCATGGTTGGAGCCAGGACAGTGCAACTTAGATTCAAATGTTCCAAGAAATCAGATCTTCTTGCCCCTTTTGGTGGAAAGAGGTGTGGATGATACAAAGCAATACATACACATTGGATTACAACTTCAAAGTCCAGCAATGTCAAATCAAAACAAGCATAAATGCACATGCACATGCATGCACGCACACATGCATGCACACAGGCACAGACACACACACACACACACATACACACGCACATGCAAGAAAATGCAAAACATGTGGTGTATTAGAAGATGAATATCATTTTCTAGACCAATGCATTACATGTGAAAACTCATGAAAAGTTTTCTTAACAGATATAAAGTCTGACTTCACAAAATTGGATGATAATGATACAGTGAGTCAGTGGTGTAATTACGACCCCGTACAACCCCGACTTGCAAAATTCATGTATGAATGTTTCACAGAACACATCATGTTTTAATTGGAACACCTTTCATTTAGGTTAGTGGTGGGTTTTGTGTGTGTGTGTGTGTGTGTCTATAAACCATTCACAGGGTTTTCATAACAAATAAATATGATT
>JAAQRG010234504.1:0-7500 GCA_011634625.1 Babylonia areolata | reverse complement strand
ACGTATTGAATAATCAAACTTATAAATCTGTCTCGATCGAATAGAACCGTGACAACGTGTTGACGTGACAACATGTTGAATAATCATACTTATAAATCTGTCTCGATCGAACAGAACCGTGACGGCAAAGTGACAAAGAAGGAGTTTCGGCAGATTGTGGAGAGGTTCACGTTCCGTTTGGAAGACGCACAGTTCAAGGAGCTGTTGAGCAAGCTAAGTCTGGGACAGGGCACCCGTGTCTCCTACCATGATTTCCTCGCTCTCTTTGAGGAGAAGGAATCACTGAAGGTGAGGAAAGTGCGCGTGCGTTGTGTGTGTGTGTGTTGTGTGTGTGTGTGTGAGTGTGTTGTGTGTGTAAGTGCGTGTGATGTGTGTGCATGTGTGAGTGTGTTGTGTGTGAGTGTGTGTGTGTGTGTATGTTGTGTGTGTGTGTGTATGTTGTGTGTGTGTGTGTTGTGTGTGTGTGTGTATGTTGTGTGTGTGTGTGTGTGTGTTGTGTGTGTGTGTGTGTTTCTGTGCGAGTGTGTGTGTGTGTGTGTCTGTGTGTGTGTTTGCATGTGTATGTGTATGGGTGTGCACCTGTGTGATGTTGATGTATGCATGAATTTGTGTGAATATTTTCTTTCAGAAGTCTGAAAAAATTTCCCGAGATACAATTTTTAATCAAAGAAATTTAAGAAAGAATAATATTGATGCGTTTGCACTACAGAGTTTTATTTTATAATGAATGTGTGTGAGAGAGAGAGAGAGAGAGAGAGAGAGAATATGAATAATAATATGAATACAAATACAAATATGATTAGTTTATTAAGCTAGGGCTTTTGCCCCTTGTAAAGTTTGTAATGAATGTGTTAGAGAGAGAGAGAGAGGGAGAGAGAGAGAGAGAGAGTGTATGCAAATGCATGAGATAGAAATTTCAAGCACACGCTATGTGCAAATGCTTCTTTGCATGTGTGAACTCCCTTGACACAAAAAGAAAGAAAAAAAAAGAAGAAAGAAATCGATAATTGCCCTGAAATGTTGATCATCTGTCCAGAAATATGAATGTTTAGTCACAGAGAGTTGGCACTGATGCCATTTTCAGGAAGGACACAAATGGTTGAAGTCCGTCCATCGCTACAACGACAAGCCGAAACCTGCCATCATGGCCTGGGAGACGGTGAGTATAGATGTATGATATGACATGTGCCTGTGGGTATAGGTATGACGATATGTCATGTGGCTGTGGGTATAGGTATAACAAAATGTCATGTGGGTATAGGTGTTATGATAATCTGAGGTCCCGCCTTCAGCACGCACTCATTCATTCATCCAATCATTATGCCCATCACTCCTGGTGGAGCATAAGCCATCGATGACCCCTCGCCATCGCACTCTGTTCTGGGCTGTTCTGGCCATTCCAGTCCAGTTAGTCCCTTGCTGTTTCAGCTCTGCCTCAGTATCTCGCCTCCAGCTGTTGCGAGGCCGGCCTCTCTTCCTCTTTCCCTGCGGGTTCCAGGTCAGGGCTTGGCGTGTGATGCTGGACGCAGGCTTCCTGAAGGTGTGTCTGATCCAGCCCCACTTCCTCCGCAGTGTCTGCTTGGCCACTGGTTCCTGTCCTGCTCGCTCCCACAGATCTTCGTTTCGGATCTTCTCCTGCCATCGGATCTTGTAGATGCGCCTCAGACAGATTATGAGAAGGCCTTCGACAGTGTGGACAGAGAGATGCTGTGGAAGCTGCTGAGGCACTACGGAGTCCCAGAGAAGATCATCTCCCTCATCTGATGCACCTACCAGCACACACTAAGTGCACTCAAAAAGAACCTACTGCAGCAAAAGTGTTGTTGTTGAAGCACTAGCAGTCCTGCACATTTTGTTGACCTGAAAGATCTGAAAATCTCCACCCTTAACGCGTTAGGTGCCATCACCGGGATCTGAACACAAGACCTTCAGACAGGAAGTCCAATGCTTTAACCATTGGTCATGCTGTATCATACTACATACGATATTATATTGTGTTGTTTTGTAAATTTGTGATGTGTATTTGTTATATTGTATCATATTGTATTTTATTATATGCTGTGTGGTGTTGTGTATTGTAGTGTATTTTGTTATGTTGTTTTCTTGTCATAATAATTTTTTTTTCTATGTGACATTCCAGTTTAAGTGTGTGGTGTGTGTGTGTGTGTGTGTGTGTGTGTGTGCGCGCGCGCGCGTATGTGTGCTTGTGCCAGCATTTACGCATGCGTGTGTATGTGTGTGGGCGCTCATGTGATTTATTGCATGCGGGCAGATTGTTATTTTCATGCTGGATCTCTCTTTACCACATATATTGACTGCAAACAATTGTAGCACACACCAAGTGTGTGTGTGTGTGTGTGTGTGCATGATTGTTCATATCTGCAATTTGTAGTATTGCCTTTGTGTATAGATTCACATGTATGTTTTGTTTTTTTTCATGTGCAGATGTACTGTTGTATTGTTTCATGTGAAGAGCTTGGAGCCTATTGTATGTGGAGTGTGTGCCATAAAAGTATTGTCTATTCTTCTTCTTCTTCTTCTTTTTCTTCTTCTTCTTCTTCTTCTTCTTCTTCTTCTTCTCCTCCTTCTTCAACTTCTTCTTCTTCTTCAACTTCTTCTTCTTCTCCTTCTTCAACTTCTTCTTCTTCCTCTTCTTCTTCTTCTTCTTCGTCTTCTTCTTCTTCTTCTTCCTCTTCTTCTTCTTCTTCGTCTTCTTCTTCTTCTTCTTCTTCTTCTTCTTCTCCTTCAACTTCTTCTTCTTCTTCTTCTTCTTCTTCTTTTTATCATTATCATTATCATTATTGTCATCATGTGTTGTACTGTTGTCCAGGTGGAAGACTTACTGCAGGAGAAGATCACGGAGTACTGGAAAAACGTAGCGGAAAACCTCATGCGTTATGACTCAGAGGGCAAAGGTTACATCACCCCCAAGCAGATGAAGCGTGTCATTGATCGCCAGGTTTTGCCAGTCTCGGAAGATCACTTTGAACAGTCAGTACTACTACTACTACTACTACTATTACTACTAATAATAATGATAATTATAATGATAATAATGATAAGAAGAAGATGATGAAGAATTGTTATTATGATAATTATGATGATTCTGATAATTATATCCCCTGCCCCCAAGATCCCCTATCCCCGAAGATCTCTGTCTTTAAAGATCCCTTCTCAAAGATCACCTGTCCTCTAAGATCCTTGTCCTCAAAGATCCCCTGTCCCAAAGATCCCCTGTCCTCACAGATCCCTCTCCTCAAACCCCCCAAATCCACTGTCATTAATTATCCCTTCTCCTCACAGATCCCTGTCCTTAAAGATCCCCTGACCTTAGATCCCCTGTTCCCAACGATCCCCTGTTCCCAACAGTCCCTTCCCCTTAAAGATCCCTTCTCCTTAAAGATCCCTGTCCTCAAAGATCCCCATCCTCACATATCCCTGTCCTCAAAGATTCGTGTCCTCAAGGATCTGTGTCCTCAAAGATCCCCTGTCTTCAAAGATCCCCTGTCCTCAAAGATCCTCTGTCCTCAAAGATCCCCTGTCTTCAAAGATCCCTGTCCTCAAAAATCCTCTGTCTTCAAAGATCCCCTGTCCACAAAGATCCCCTGTCCTCAAAGATCCCCTGTCCTCGGAGATCTTGTGTCCTCAAAGATCCGTGTCTTCAAAGATCACCTGTCCTCAAAGATCCCTATCTTAAAAATCCCCTGTCCTTAAAGATCCCCATCCTCACATATCCCTGTCCTCAAAGTTCCTCAAAGATCCACTGTCCTAAAGATCTCCTGTCATCACAGATCCTCAAAGATCCCCTGTCTTCAAAGATCCCCTGTCTTCAAAGATCCCCTGTCCTCAAAGATCCCGTTCTGCAAAGATCCCCTGTCCACAAAGGTCCCCATATCCTCCTGGATCCTCACAGACCACCTGAAGATCCCTTGTCTTCAAAGATCCCCTGTCCTCAAAGACCCCGTTCCGCAAAGATCGCCTGTCCGCAAAGGTCCCCATATCCTCCTGGATCCTCACAGACCACCTGTCCACATGGACGCAGACTGACCATCCTTCACCTTGCAGCATGCTGACCCGGTGTGAGGACCGAAGGGAGGGAAAGGTCAACTACGTGGAGTTTCTGACCAAGTTGAAGGTCGACGTGCAACCCGGTGACCTTGTGGGGCTCAGCACGCAGATTATGGACAGCAGCGGGCGGGCGGAGCTGAGACGCCAGACAGACCAGCACGTCAGGTGAGGATCGTTTCTGATTTCACCGTTTGTTCATTGGTGCTTTGTGTATATGTTGACATGTGTTTTACAAAATCGTATTGAATGTTTATCCAGTAGTTAAGTTAAAAGAAGCTAAATACCTGCAAAATGAATTGTCATAAATATCTTTGTCTGACTGATTTGTTGTGCGATTATGAGTGTGTGTGTGTGTGTGTGTGTGTGCGCACATTCATGTTCCATGTGAGTGCATGTATACATGCAAGTGGAGTGATGGCCTAGAGGTAACACGTCCGCCTAGGAAGCGAGAGAATCTGAGTGCGCTGGTTCGAATCATGGTTCAGCCACCGATATTTTCTCCCCCTCCACTAGACCTTGCGTGGTGGTCTGGACGCTAGTCATTCGGATGAGATGATAAACCAAGGTCCCGTGTGCAGCATGCACTTAGCGCACGTAAAAAAAACCCACGGCAACAAAAGGGTTGTTCCTGGCAAAATTCTGTAGAAAAATCCACATCGATAGGAAAAACAAATAAAACTGCATGCAGGAAAAAATACAAAAAAATGGATGGCGCTGTAGTGTAGCGACGCGCTCTCCCTGGGGAGAGCAGCCCGAATTTCACACAGAGAAATCTGTTGTGATAAAAAGAAATACAAATACAAATGTGTGTAGCTCTCTCTCTCTCTTTCTCTCTTTCTCTCTCTCTCTCTCTCTCTCTGTTTGTCTGTCTCTCTCTCACTGTCTATCCATATCTCTCTCAGTTTCTTCTTCATCAACATTTATTTTAGCAATAAGTAATGCAGAACAACAACAGTTCATCTCTCTTGTTGCACCATTGTTGTTTTTATGCCCTGCACAGACAAAGAATGATTGACGAGAATGCTGTTCTGCGAACCAACAACATGACGGCAGATGAGGTGATTATACGCAT
This sequence comes from Babylonia areolata, assembly GCA_011634625.1. Classification (NCBI taxonomy): domain Eukaryota; kingdom Metazoa; phylum Mollusca; class Gastropoda; order Neogastropoda; family Buccinidae; genus Babylonia; species Babylonia areolata. The sequence continues at coordinate 2,360 of JAAQRG010234504.1, read as the reverse complement.
CAAGGACAAGATGTCTCAGCTCACCCCAGAGATCCGAAAAGCATTCCTGGCCTTCGACAAGAGCGGCAAAGGCAGGATAACCAAGCGGCAATTTAGGGAGGTAGGTTTACGGTGTTGGTTTCTTCTTCTTCTTCTTCTTCTTCATTCGTGATCTGCAAGTCCCACGTACACTCGTATGTACACGAGTGGGCTTTTACGTGTATGACCATTTTTACCCCACCGTGTAGGCAGCCATAATACGTTTTCAGCAGTGTGCACACTGGTTATGTTCTTGTTTCCATAACCCACTGAATGCTGACATGGATTACAGGATCTTTAACGTGCTTATTTGATCTTCTGCATGCGTATACACATCAAGGGGGTTCAGGCACAAGCAGATCTGCACATATATTTAAAATCCAGCACTTTAACCACTCGGCTAATGTGCCCGTGAAGGTGTTGGTTTGTTTTTGATTGTTACACCCTTTGAGTGCACACACTTACACATGCATGCATGTGCATGCACACACATATGATTGACGCCTGCATACACTCAACCACACATGCAAGCATACATGCATGCATCAACTCATTTTCATCTGGATGCTTACATCACTCCATTGATATAGAGATAATACACAATTTAAAAAGTGAGCTGATATAGCAGTGTTATTTTTTTTTGATACAATGTACAGATTCTACTTACTCATGTATCAGTCTAAATGATGTATTAGTAAAAAAAATTTTAAAAAGTCAAGTATGGAGAATGGTTAAAAATACTGACGTACACTGTCAGGATGGTTGATAATGGATAGTTTGGGTGACACAAATTGTGTGCATACAAAATATAGATTACTTTATCATCTCAACAAGAGAAATTCATTTGTGATATAGAAACACAGTAGCAATATACAAAAATCACTGCCATTCTTGTACACATAGAAATACATAAAATGCTAAGATGTCAACCTAGGGCAAACCATACATACAATCATACAATTAATAATCACAGTAGACAACAACAGCAACAACCGAAACCCATAAAAGGTAATTAGAGTAAATCACACATACATCATCACAGCCGTACAACAGCATACTAAAAGTAGATATAGACATATAATAATAATATGCAGTACAACAGTACTTTGAGTGAAGATGTCATGTTCCATGCACATACACTCAAGCATACATTTTTTTGTCGCATATCTGATTATCAATTGTTGTTGTTTAATAGCTGAATTGCCTTTGGAATAAAACTGCTTTTGATTCTATTTGTTTTCAATTTTGTAACACAGAAACGTGTGCCTGAAGGTAAGCGTTGACAATAATTTGCCAGCATGTGGCTGCTGTCAGTTGAAATGCATGGGGCTTTCTGTCACACTTTGTACATTGTACAATTCACTCAAGCTGTCCTGTCTCACACCCACAGTCCTGCTGCACACATTCACAGTCTTGTTCAGCACACTCTTATTCCTTACATGGAGTCCCCCATACCAGCATATAAAAGAGAAAGTGAAAACAGATTCAATAAAGCAATCATGAAATCATTGAAGTACTTTTGAATGAACCCTGATGTTTTGGAGTTGATAATATACATGTCTTTAGCAGAGAGAGTTGTTCTTTGGTAGCTGGCTTCCTGATGGTGCTTGTGCACAAACTTGTTCTGTTTGTATGGCAGGGGTGTGATTCCATTCATGACAATGAACGCACGCTGTACTTGCCATCCATGAATGCTGAAGAAACAAAGGTTTTCAATCAGAGTTTTAAAACTTAAAACCATCCCACAACCTGGAGAATGGGAAGTCACTCCCACATGTCAACAAATAAACCTCTCAAGCAAAGCCACAGACAAAGTCTTAACTGGGTTTGTTTTGTGAACAAAATGTATTATAAAGCTATGGTGACCTGTCCTACAAGAGGCTGCATCGTACAATGTTGCTGATTGTTGATATTTTTTATTAGTTGTTAGGTTTTTTGTTTGTTTTATAATGTTTGTACTGTCTGATTGTGTCTGTGGAGAGGGGTTGTTTTGATTTTGTTTCATTTGTGGTTGTTGTTTTTTTATTATTATTGTTTGTACTGTCTGGTCGTGTCTGTAGAGAGGTCTGGTCAACATTTCCAGATAGAAGATACCCCTTCCTTCCAAATGATATTCATTCAAACATTTTCATTGTTGTTTTTTCCCCAGAATCGGAACATCTTGTTTTCAGCATTTTGATGACAATGAATGGTGATCGGGGGTGATGAAGATGCTGCTATGTGGGTCCATTTAGGTTTTGGACAAGTTTCAGTTTCAGTAGCTCAAGGAGGCGTCACTGCATTCGGACAAATCCATATACGCTACACCACATCTGCCAAGCAGATGCCTGACCAGCAGCATA
>JAAQRG010234493.1:0-12196 GCA_011634625.1 Babylonia areolata | reverse complement strand
TGTGTGTGTGTGTGTGCGTGTGCGTGCGTGTGTGTGAACTGCATGTTCAACGCAATAGAAGAAGAATCAATCATTCAAACAACCAGTCAAGTAATCAACCAGTCAATCACTGTATTGTCTCAAACACGTTGTATACTTGAACTGACCATGTCAGGCTGGTTATCAGAGAAAAAACATCCTGTTTATTACGTGAACTCTGTTTAAACGACAAAAGACCAAGAAAACCTAACAGTCGTTTCCACGTTCCCTCGAAAACGGAGTATGGCTGCCCACACGACGTGGTAAAAACGGTGGAGGGAACAGATAGCATGACATCAGTGGCGGGAACAAACACCATGACATCAGTGGAGGGAACAGACACCATGTGACATCAGTGGAGGGAACAGACACAATGACATCAGTGGAGGGAACAGACACCATGACATCAGTGGAGGGAACAGACACCATGTGACATCAGTGGAGGGAACAGACACAATGACATCAGTGGAGGGAACAGACACCATGACATCAGTGGAGGGAACAGACACCATGTGACATCAGTGGAGGGAACAGACACAATGACATCAGTGGAGGGAACAGACACCATGACATCAGTGGAGGGAACAGACACCATGTGACATCAGTGGAGGGAACAGACACAATGACATCAGTGGAGGGAACAGACACCATGACATCAGTGGAGGGAACAGACACCATGTGACATCAGTGGAGGGAACAGACACAATGACATCAGTGGAGGGAACAGACACCATGACATCAGTGGAGGGAACAGACACCATGTGACATCAGTGGAGGGAACAGACACAATGACATCAGTGGAGGGAACAGACACCATGACATCAGTGGAGGGAACAGACACCATGTGACATCAGTGGAGGGAACAGACACAATGACATCAGTGGAGGGAACAGACACCATGACATCAGTGGAGGGAACAGACACCATGTGACATCAGTGGAGGGAACAGACACAATGACATCAGTGGAGGGAACAGACACCATGACATCAGTGGAGGGAACAGACACCATGTGACATCAGTGGAGGGAACAGACACAATGACATCAGTGGAGGGAACAGACACCATGACATCAGTGGAGGGAACAGACACCATGACATCAGTGGAGGGAACAGACACCATGACATCAGTGGAGGGAACAGACACCATGACGTCAGTGGAGGGAACAGACACCATGACATCAGTGGAGGGAACAGACACCATGACATCAGTGGAGGGAACAGACACCATGTGACATCAGTGGCGGGAACAGACACAATGACATCAGTGGAGGGAACAGACACCATGTGACATCAGTGGCGGGAACAGACACCATGTGACATCAGTGGAGGGAACAGACACCATGACATCAGTGGAGGGAACAAACACCATGTGACATCAGTGGAGAGAACAGACACCATGACATCAGTGGAGGGAACAGACACCATGTGACATCAGTGGAGGGAACAGATACCATGACGGAAACTTCCAACTCGGGGAGTGGTGAATGTCGACCATCCACAATGACTCCTGAGATCCTCAAAGACCCCTCCAGACTGACCCCGAGGTAAAAGCCAGTAAGGGTTTATTTGGGAGGGAATTGTGAGCCCGTTATACCGGTGTCATGTCAAAATGCAGCCTATCCCGTAATATTGAATCACGGGGAATATATAGTATATTGTGTTGTGTCTTTTCAAAACTTTTTAGTTTTCAGTTTTGATGACACATACCCGGTTCTTTCTTATCTAAAACCCTCAGAATTTAGCGATATACTCAAAATATTCGTTATGATTTCAAGCTACAGTCAACATATACCGATATACTCAAACCACTCATCATGATTTCAAGTCAACATATTCCGATATACTCAAACCACTCATCATGATTTCAAGTCAACATATTCCGATATACTCAAACCACTCATCATGATTTCAAGTCAACATATTCCGATATACTCAAACCACTCATCATGATTTCCTAGCTACAATCAACATATACCGATATAATTAATTCAATCATGATTTCTAGCTGCAGTCAACATATACCGATATACTTAATTCCGTCATCACGATTTCTAGCTACAATCAACATATACCGATATACTCAAATCAATCATGATTTAGCCGTAATCAACATATACCGATATACTTAATTCTGTCATCAATGATTTCTAGCTTCAATCAACATATACCGATACACGTAATTCCGTCATCACGGTTTCTAGCTACAATCAACATATACCGATATACTTAATTCAGTCATCACGATTTCTAGCTATAATCAACATACCGATATAATGTTCCGTCATCACGGTTTCTAGCTACAATCAACATATACCGATATACTCAATTCAAACATCATGATTTCTAGATACAATCAACATGCCATACCGATATACTAAATTCAACATCATGATTTCTAGCTACAATCAACATATACCGATATACTCAATTCAAACATCATGATTTAGCTACAATCAACATATACCGATATACTCAATTCAATCATGATTTCTAGCTACAATCAACATATACCGATATACTAATTCAAACATCATGACTTTTAGCTACAATCAACATATATACCGATATACTTAATTCCGTCACCACGATTTCTAGCTACAATCAACATATATACCGATATACTCAATTCAATCATCACGATTTCTAGCTGCAGTCAACATATACCGATATACTAATTCAATCATGATTTCTAGCTGCAATCAACATATACTGATATACTCAATTCAAAACATCATAATCCTAGCTACAATCAACATATACCGATGTACTCAATTCAAACATCATGATTTCTAGCTACAATCAACATTTACCTGATATACTTAATTCCGTCATCACGGTTTCAGCTACAATCAACATATACCGATATACTTAATTCCGTCATCACGGTTTAGCTACAATCAACATATACCGATATACTTAATTCAGTCATCACGGTTTCCTAGCTACAATCAACATATACCGATATACTTAATTCCGTCATCACGGTTTCAGCTACAATCAACATATACCGATATACTTAATTCCGTCATCACGGTTTCTAGCTACAGTCAACATATACCAATATACCAATTCAAACATGATTTCTAGCTACAATCAACATATACCGATATACTCAATTCAAACATCATGATTTCTAGCTACAATCAACATATACCGATATACTTAATTCAGTCATCGCGGTTTCTAGCGACAATCAACATATACCAATATACTCAATTCAGTCATCGCGGGTTCTAGCTACAATCAACATATACCGATATACTTAATTCCGTCATCACGGTTTCTAGCTACAATCAACATATACCGATATACTTAATTCAGTCATCGCGTTTCTAGCTACAATCAACATATACCGATATACTTAATTCCGACATGACGATTTCTAGCTACACAACACATACCGATATACTTAATTCAATCATGATTTCTAGTGACAATCAACATATACCGATATAGTCAATTCAGTCATGAATTTAGCGACAATCAACATATTTATACTGATATAATCACAGACAAACACGAGGAAGCAGATAAGGAAAGACAGACAAGAGAAGCATGAGAAAATTCACACACTAATTCTGTTGCAGTGATTATGAAATGAGTGCAAAGAAAATGAGAGAGAAAAAAAGTAAAATAAAAGAAAATAGAAAAGAAAAGAACTAGCATGCCACTAGAAATGAGAGGTGGGGTCGATTTGTTCTGGGTTGGTCAGAGCACAGTTCATTTGTTGCGTGTGAGAATATGTTGAAATCAGAGGGAGGGCACAGTATCACAGGTCATTATCTCCATTTTTTATTCTTCTGAGTGATTCCAGCACGATAAATGCTTCAACACAACTCCAATAATAAAGGAACAAGGCCACTGTGACACAGGACAAGAGAGATGGATGGAGACGTCAAAGGAAAGAAAAACAGATGGCTGTGTGGTGGTCTACTTTCTGGGACTTTTTGTGACACATGTACTTGTACCGGACTTGTCCCTCACAGTCATTCACCGAGGAACAAGGAGCTCTGTTGACGAGAGGAGACAGGAGTGAAGCTGAAAAACAACAGCAACAACAACGACGACGACGACGACAACAACAGCAACAACAAAGATGTATTGACTGGCTCCACGACTAAGCCATTATTGTCGTTAGTAGGGGCTTAGTAGGTGGTGTCCAAGCACGTTAAAACAGAACAGTGACCACTGAACACCACCGAAGGACTCCAGCAGCAGTGCAGGGTCTCCCCGGTGTGTGTGGCCTCCTGGCGACCTAACATCGATGGTTCCCTGTGGACCGCCGACGCTGAACTGTGATGGACGAACCCGGGGTGTGCATGTGTATGGGGGAATCTAAATGAGCGGCGTGAGCAATGCCACCGAAACGGTGCAGATGTTGGGGCAGCTAAATAAAAAAGAAAAAGAAAAAGAAAAAAGATGTACTGACAACATTGCACAATGGATAGGAACCATTTCCAAAGACACATAATTGACAGACTTGGAGGAATCGGGTGAACAGTTCTGGTATTTGTTCAGTGACTATGGACAACAAGAAGGAACCAAAGTAGTAAAAGACTTTATGTTGGTGTGGGAAAAAAACAAGGCGGTGGTCTTGACGACGGGCGCAATAGCCGAGTGGTTAAAGCGTTGGACTGTCAACTTGAGGGTCCCGGGTTCGGAATCACGGTGACGGCGCCTGCAGGGTAAGGGTGGAGATTTTTACGATCTCCAGGTCAACAGCAGACTCATAGTGCCTGAACACCTTCGTGTGTATATGCAAGCAGAAGATCAAATACGCACGTTAAAGATCCTGTAATCCATGTCAGCGTTCTCGGTGGTTATGGAAACAAGAATATACCCAGCATGCACACCCCCCGAAAACGGATGCATGGCTGCCTACATGGCGGGGTAAAAACGGTCATTATCGTAAAAGCCCACTGTGTGCATACGAGTGAACGCAGAAGAAGAAGAAGAAGAAGGTGGTCTCGACAGCATAGGCATTGCTTCAAGATACACCGAACGAAGGATTTGTTCTCCCGCATCCTTCAAACAGTCTGTTTTTTTCAGGAGGTGCAGAGTCAACACTGACCGCGTGGGAACGGAAAACAGGCCCTGTCACAGCAGTGGAGTGTGGCCGACACGGGAGCCTCTCAACCTGGACCCGTCAACACCAGGACCACGTCAAGATCGCTGATCCAGAGACAGCATCACAGCTCTGTACCTCTAGCCGGCTAATGTCGCGTATGATATCCTGAACTATCCGTTTTGCTACTTCTGCTCCATGAGACTCGATTTTGATTTTCAACCTTGCCCGTAATTCTTCCAGGATAACAAGCAGAAATCAACACAGCTAGAAACTAACCTGCTGACAGAAAGAGGAAGAGGAGGAGGAAGAGGAGGAGGAGGAGGAGGAAGAAGAGAGGGGAAGCAGGTGGAGGATATGGCAGAGGAATGGTGTCAGTGCAGAGGCAGCGTGGTGGCTGATGATGGTGCTGTGTGGCCCCCTCAGAGGGTAAGTACGGCTTGGCTCTTTTTTTTTCTTCATATTGATAACAACAACTACAACAAGAATAATAGCAATAATGATAACAATAACAACAATCATCATCTTCATAATCATAATCATAATGATGATGATGATGGTGAGGAGGAGGAGGATGTGGTGGTGATGATGATGATGGTGATGGCAATGGTGGTGGTGGTGGTGATGGTGATGATGATGGTGGTGATGGTGGTGGTGGAAGTGGTGGAGGTGGTGATGGTGATGATGATGATGATGATGGTGGTGGTGATGGTGGCTTGCAGTGGTGGTGGTGATGGTGATGATGATGATGGTTGTGGTGGTGGTGATGTTGATGATGATGATAATGATGGTGATGATGATGATGACGATGATATAGCAATTAGTATTGACGATGATAATGATAATGATGATGATGATGATGATAGTGGTGGTGGTGGTGGTTGTGACGAGATGACGATGATGATGATGATAGTGGTGGTGGTGGTGGTGACGCATTTACAATAACAATGGCGATAATGAAGATGATGACGATAATGATCAGGTGGTGGTGGTGGTGATGATGACGATGACAGATGACGATGCGATGATTGATGTTTACAACTCCGGCACAGGAGCCTATGGCGTTTACAATAAAAGGTATACGTACATAAACAGTATGCATTCAAGTACGACACAGACAATATATAAACAAGTGTATGCTCACACAAACACGCAACCACACACAATATATCAATAACACACACACACACATGCACAGGTGCACACATATCACACATACATCACACACGCACAGGCTCTTGTGTGTGTGTGTGTGTGTGTGTGTGTGTGTGTGTGTGTGTGTGTATGTGTGCGCTTGTGCGTCTGCATGTTTCATCATTCACAAACTTGTTTCCTTCTGTATATGTCGTGTCTTGTGATGTCCTGTGACATTGTGTGATGTCCTGTGACATTGTGTGATGTCCTGTGATGTCCTAGATATTGTGTGGGATGTCCTGTGGACATTGTGATGTCCTGTGACATTGCAGATGATCTGTGACATTGTGTGATGTTCTGTGACATTGTGTGATGTCCTGTGATGTCCTGTGACATTGTGATGTTCTGTGACATTGTGTGGTGCCTGTGACATTGTGTGATGTCCTGTGATGTCCCAGACATTGTGTGATGTTCTAGGACATTGTGTGATGTCCTGTGACATTGTGTGATGTTCTGTGACATTGTGTGGGATGTTCTGTGGATATCCTGTGACATTGTGTGATGTCCTGTGATGTCCTATGATATTGTGTGATGTCCTATGACATTGTGTGATGTCCTGTGATGTCCTGTGACATTGTGTGATGTCCTGTGACATTGTGTGATGTTCTGTGGATGCCGTGTGACATTGTGTGATGTTCTGTGATGTCCTGTGACATTGTGTGATGTTCCCAGATGTCCTGTGATATTGTGTGATGTCCTATGACATTGTGTGTGATGTCCTGTGACATTGTGTGATGTCCTGTGATGTCCTATGACATTGTGTGATGTTCTGTGACATTGTGTGATGTCCTGTGATGTCCTATGACATTGTGTGATGTTCTGTGGCATTGTGTGATGTTCTGTGATGTCCTATGATATTGTGTGATGTCCTGTGATATTGTGTGATGTCATGTGATGTCTCTATGATATTGTGTGATGTCCTGTGATATTGTGTGATGTCATGTGGATGTCCTATGATATTGTGTGATGTCCTATGACATTCTGTGATGTCCTGTGATGCCCTGTGACATTGTGTGTGATGTCCTGTGATGTCCTTGAGGATATTCCAGATGTCCGGTGATGTCCTGTGACATTGTGTGATGTCCCAGATGTCCTGTGATTGTGTGATGTCCTGTGACATTGTGTGATGTCCTGTGACATTGTATGTCTTGTGATGTCCTGTGATGACAGTGATGTCCTGTGACATTGTGTGATGTCCTGTGATGTCCTGTGACATTGTGTGATGTCCTGTGACATTGTGTGATGTCCCAGATGTCCTGTGACATTGGTGGTGGATGTCCTGTGAGACATTGTGTAATGTCCTGTGATGTCCTGTGACATTGTGTGATGTCTCAGATGTCCTGTGACATTGTGTGATGTTCTGTGATGTCCTGTGACATTGTGTGATGTCCCAGATGTCCCAGACATTGTGTGATGTCTCTCTGTGTTCTGTGATATTGTGTGATGTCCTATGATATTGTGTATCCTGTGATGTCCTATGATATTGTGTGATGTCCTATGATATTGTGTGATGTCCTGTGATGTCCTGTGATATTGTGTGATGTCCTGTGATATTGTGTGATGTCCTATGACATTGTGTGATGTCCTGTGATGTCTCAGATATTGTGTGATGTCCTATGATATTGTGTGATGTCCTATGACATTGTGTGATGTTCTGTGGCATTGTGTGATCTTCTGTGATGTCCTATGAGTTGTGTGATGTCCTGTGAGTTATTGTGTGATGTCATGTGATGTCCTATGATATTGTGTGATGTCCTATGACATTGTGTGTGATGTCCTGTGATGCCCTGTGACATTGTGTGATGTCCTGTGATGTCCTATGATATTTTGTGATGTCCGGTGATGTCCTATGATATTCTTTGATGTCCTGTGATGGCCAACACATTACAATACAGGACAAGATAATTTTCAAACCAATCTATCTTCATACACACACATTACCACACACAATGCATTTGTATTTGTATTTCTTTTTTATCACAACAGATTTCTCTGTGTGAAATTCCGGGCTGCTCTCCCCAGGGAGAGCGTGTCGCTACACCACAGCGCCACCATTTTTGTTGTTGTTGTTTTTTCTGGTGTGCAGTGTTATTTGTTTTCCTATCGAAGTGGATTTTTCCACAGAATTTTCCCAGGGACAACCCTTTTGTTGCCGTGGGTTCTTTTATCGCGCGCTAAGTGCAGTGCTGCACACGGGACCCGGCTTATCGTCTCATCCGAATGGATTAGCGTCCAGACCACCAAATTGGCTATCCAGTGGAGAGGAGAAAATATCGGCTGCTGAGCCGTGATTCTAACCAGCGCGTTCGCATGCTCTCGCTTCCTAGGCGGACGCGTTACCTCTAGGCCATCACTCCACCTTTCATGCAACAGTCAAACACTCATCTGTTCATACACACACATCAACACAACACAACACCAACACTAACTATCTTCATACACACACATCAACACACAACGAAACACTCATGGAACGTATCCAAGACAATACCAGAATAAAGCCCATAATGTAAACTACCTTTTGTACCTAGTAATTTCCATATGATACCCAGTAAATGCCCACCGTTTTGGGATATAGAACTGTGCACAGGGTACCCTAAGATACCCAGTAAATGCCCACCGTTTTTGGATATGAAGCTGTGCACAGGGTACCCTAAAATATCTAGTGAATGCCCACCCTTTTTGGATATCTAACTGTACAAGGATACCCTATAATATCCAGTAAACGCCCATGTCCTTTACGGGTAAAAATGTGTGCACAGGGTACCATAAAAAAACTTGTAAACGCCCACCCCTTTTCGGATATCAAACTATTCACAGGGTACCCTAAAATATCTGGTAAAGGCCCATTCATCACTCTGGAAAAATACAAGAAAAAAAAGATCATAATCAACTGACCATTATATAAGTTTGCGATTTGTAAATATGTTATTTTACAAAGCAGCACATATGAAAAAAAAATCGAATGCCTGCATGAGTTGTCGATGTGTTGACAAAACCAAGCGAGAGCAGTTTATCGAGAGACAGTTAAGGAGTTCAGGGCCGAAACACTTGACTGACGAGGGCTTCTTCGAAGACCTCATACTCGTCCAGATCCCCCAGGAGTTTCTTATCACTGTCCAACCACATCTGTACAGTGAAACTAAGACATGGAATGAGATACCACAGAAGATTGACTCTCTCCATACGAACGGCGAAAGAGACGATTGTTAACAGCGTTTCACCCCAATTACCACCATCAAAATATTACAAGCGGAAGGCTCTTACACTGAAGAGGTGAATGTTGGACACAAAGAATACCAATACCTCTGGACGACAGAAGCTAAAGGTTGGGTCATTGAGACACCCACTGGACATCCGAAGTGTCTGTGTAGAGGAGAAGAGATGACTGGCCGTACTGAGTGAGTTAAAGGACCGAGATGACAACCATCCCAACTTTAGGGGGAATTCGTGAAATTAAGATGATGAAGATAAGAGATAACATAGAACTGTATTGTTCATAAACCAGCAGAAGTCTGCCTGTTGGATGGAGGCAGGGGGTTGGCATTTTGAGGCAGTTTTACGGTAACGCTCACACCGCTTGTATCACAGATTGACACGAGTTTACAGGTGGGCCAACAGCAAAGTGAGAGCTGCATTATCAATGGCTTCCACAGGTAACGGAAAATCATTCACAGATTAATTCTTTTGTGAAGCGACTATGATTCTCAAACAAGGAGACAAATTGAAAATTGACTTCTGTAGAGCTGCAGCCTTGGGGCTGGGTTGGGCTTTGGGAACCATCACAACAGTGGCTGTCCTAAAAGCCTCTTGGCCGAGAGACTGGGGATGAAACTTGGCACACACTCTCAACTGTTATCAAATTCCTAGTTCAGATAGTCAGGATAGCAGTTGCCTCCTGCTGTTCTGATGGTCCTAGGGTCACGCCTGACGATCACACCGTAACGCCAAAGCACGATACCTGACAGGTGTGACGCTACAAAGCAGAATACCTGAGAGGTGTGACGCTACCAAGCACAATACCTGACAGGTGTGACGCTACAAAGCAGGATACCTGACAGGTGTGACGCTACAAAGCACGATACCTGACAGGTGTGACACTACAAAGCACAATACCTGACAGGTGTGACGCTACAAAGCACGATACCTGACAGGTGTGACGCTACAAAGCAGGATACCTGACAGGTGTGACGCTACAAAGCAGGATACCTGACAGGTGTGACGCTACAAAGCAGGATACCTGACAGGTGTGACGCTACCAAGCACAATACCTGACAGGTGTGACGCTACAAAGCAGGATACCTGACAGGTGTGACGCTACCAAGCACAATACTTGACAGGTGTGTCGCTACCAAGCACAATACCTGACAGGTGTGACGCTACAAAGCACAATACCTGACAGGTGTGACGCTGCCAAGCACAATACCTGACAGGTGTGACGCTGCCAAGCAAAATACCTGACAGGTGTGACGCTGCAAAGCACAATACGTGACAGGTGTGACGCTGCCAAGCACAATACCTGACAGGTGTGACGCTGCAAAGCACAATACCTGACAGGTGTGACGCTACAAAGCAGGATACCTGACAGGTGTGACGCTACAAGGCAGGATACCTGACAGGTGTGACGCTACGAAGCACAATACCTGACAGGTGTGACACTACAAAGCAGAATACCTGACAGGTGTGACGCTACCAAGCACAATACCTGACAGGTGTGACGCTACAAAGCAGAATACCTGACAGGTGTGACGCTACAAAGCACAATACCTGACAGGTGTGACGCTACAAAGCACAATGCCTGGCACGTGTGACGCTACAAAGCACACTACCTGATAGGTGTGACGCTACAAAGCACAATACCTGACAGGTGTGACACTACAAAGCACGATACCTGACAGGTGTGACACTACAAAGCACAATACCTGACAGGTGTGACACTACAAAGCACAATACCTGACAGGTGTGACGCTACAAAGCACAATACCTGATCCTGATAGGTGTGACGCTACAAAGCACAATACCTGACAGGTGTGACGCTACAAAGCAGAATACCTGACAGGTGTGACGCTACAAAGCACAGTACCTGATCCTGATATCTGTGACACTGCAAAGCACAACACCTGACGCTACAAAGCAGAATACCTGACGGGTGTGACGCTACAAAGCACAATACCTGACAGGTGTGACACTACAAAGCACAATGCCTGACAGGTGTGACTGGGAGAAAGGGACGGACGGACAGGACGTGGTACGACTGCACTGACCACGACGATGGCCTCTACATTGGGGACTGCACTCACTTCTACCGCTGTGACAACCAGACCACCCGGATGTTGCCCTGCCCCGCCAACCTCGTCGTCAACGAGATCCAGATGTGGTGTGACTAGTGAGTGATGTGGTGTGGTGTGACTGGTGAGTGATGTGGTGTGACTGGTGAGTGATGTTGTGTGACTGGTGAGTGATGTGGTGTGACTACTGAGTGATGTGGTGTGACTGGTGAGTGATGTGCTGTGACTGGTGAGTGATGTGGAGTGACTACTGAGTGATGTGGTGTGACTGGTGAGTGCTGTGGTGTGAGTAGTGAGTGCTGTGGTGTGTGGTGACGAGTGAGCGATGTGCTGTGACTAGTGAATGAAGTGAGTGATGTGGTGTGAGCAGTGAGCGATGTAGTTTGAGCAGTGAGTGATGTGGTGTTAGTGGTGAGTGATGAGGTGTGAGCAGTGAGTGCTGTGGTGTGACTAGCGAGTGATGTGGTGTGAGCAGCGAGTGCTGTGGTGTGACTGGCGAGTGATGTGGTGTGAGTGGTTAGTGATGTGGTGTGAGTGGTGAGTGATATATAGATGTCTGTGACCACTCACATGAATGTATTGACAATGTACACGTCTCCGTGGAAACAGCAAGGACATGGTGGTGCCACCT
>JAAQRG010234485.1:7500-12252 GCA_011634625.1 Babylonia areolata | reverse complement strand
AACAACAACAACAACAACAAAAAACAAAAAAAAACAACAACAAAAAACAAAAACAAAAAAACACACACACAAAAACACCTGAATTAAACTGAGTTGCAATGCAACCTGTGCTTTGAACGAATGATGGCTATTGAAAAGAAAAAGAGAGGAAAAAAAAACAACTGGAGTGTACAACATTCATTAAAAAAATAATAATAATATAATAAATTTTTAAACAACAACAACAAAACAGCAAAGGACCATTGTCTGAAGTATCCAGACAATAATGTACAGTCTGAAAATGATTTTCCCCCTAATGACCAGAAAGTACTTACATTAAGTATAGCGGCGAACTCCACCGAAAAAAACCAACATCAAATGGAGTATAAAAAGACATTATCTAACAGATAAAACCCAGACTTCCGTACGCAGCACACAAGCTCTTGCTGCTTGCCAAAGCTGTTTGTAAAATTTCCCCAGTTAAATCACGCGGATCATCTCTCTTGCAAAAAAATAATAAATAAATAAATAATAATAATGATAAAAATATAAATAAATAAATAAATAAATAAATAAATAAATAATACAAACAAACAAATTAAAAAAAAAAAAAATCGACCGAGATTACCGAACTCTTTTTTTCGGTCTTTTTGTAAACAGTCACTTGTGATTATCAAACAACTCTCACGAGTCCCATTTACTGTCTGTCTTGTTACCACTCAAAAGTGCTCTCGTGCGTGTGAGAAGGGGGAGGGGGAAGAGAAAGAAATACAGAGCAATACAAAACAAGACAACATTCTTTATTTTCCAGGATAATGAATAGCCACCATGTGTTTTTTTTCCCCCCTTCCAGTTATAGGGTCTATATCACATAACACCCAAGACTATTCAACGGGAAAATACCACCCCAGGCCCCTCCAATACATACCATTTAACACACACACACACACACACACACACTTACATGTGCATAGATAAAAATTACTTTTTCAACCATCACGTTGGCTCCGAAATGTCAGATTTCACAGGCACCCACATAGCCCAAATTTCAGTCACATCAAAAAATCACGTCGGACCGACTAAGTGAAAAGTATATCCATCCTCAATCTTCTCCTAAAAAAAATCAAATAATAATATTAAAAAAAACTGTTGAAACTCTGTTCTTCGTGTTAAATAAAACCATCACCAACTCAGGGTTCAGAAACAAAGAAACTCCGGTTTCCCCGGCTGTGAAACTGTAAACAGTTGAAATTCATGGTCTAAGGGAGGCTATCCATCAGAGAAGAAAAAAATTGCCTCTTCTCGAGAAACTGATTTACCTCCCATAGATTTACCGACGCACTCGCACCTCTGGACCCAAGTTGCTCTATATTGATTGAAACGGCAGTGAAACAGTTTGGTGGTATCTGGAGCATTTGTCGAGAACAGGTATTAACTAAAACACGAAGTGAAGATACAAAGTCCGCGAATAACATCACCATCATGGAAGACAATCCTGAACAATGAAGACGCCAGCCAGTTCAGTATCAGTTTCTCACTAAGTAGGCGTCATTGCATATACGCTACACCATATCTGCTATGCAGATGCCTGACCAGCAGCATAACCCAACGCGCTTAGTCAGACCTTGAGTGCATGCATATGTATTTGTGCACCTATCACAGTGCATTTCTTCTTCAGAATTTTGCCAGGGGACAGCTCTCTCGCTGCCAGAGGTTCTTTTTCTGTCAGTGCGCCAAGTGCGTACTGCACACAGGACCTCGGTTTATCGTCTCATCCGAATGACTAGAGGCTCAGTATTGACTTTCCAGTCAAACTTGGGAGAGAGGGCGAGAGCGGGATTGGAACCCACAACCCCACAGATTCTCTATGTTGGCAGCTGAGCGTTTTAACCATTCTGTCACCCTCCTCTCCTTCCGAAGTAGAACGCTGCCCAACGCCGACCGCAGACCATAAAATTAATGCGGCCGATCGAAAAATAAAAATCATACAAAATATTGATACACACAATGGTAATAATTGTGTGCATGTGTGTGTGTTGTGCTTTTGTGTGTGTGTGTGTGTGTGTGTGTGTGTGTGTGTGTGTGTGTGTGTGTGTGTGTGTGTGTGTGCTGTGTCTTGTGTGTGTGTGTGTGTGTGTGTGTGCCACAGTGTGTGTGTGTGTGTGTGTATGTGTGTGTGTGTATTCGGTTGTGTCTGTGTGTGCTTGTGTGTCCGCATGCCTGTGTGTGCGTGCATGTGCGTTAATGTGCACGCGCGCGCGTGTCAAACTCCGCGCGTACATGTGTGCGTGCGTACTAAGTCAGAGAGAGAGATGGCTCACTAATATTTCTTTTCTGTCTGCGTGTGTTTTCGCCTTCCTACCAAAGGTGGTTTTTTCTGCAGACTTTTGCCAGGGACACCCATTTTTGTTGCCGTTGATTCTGTCACGTGCACACGAGAACTCAGTCTTATCCGAATGACTAGCACCCACACCACAACTCAAAACGTCCAGCGGATGGTGCACTAAAATTCCAGTCCGTTTTGGGGGACTCGAACCTGTAGGTAGTGGCTTTCTAGTTGGGCACCTTACCACCAGGCCACCGCTCGACATGTGTATATCCATCCAGGACTCTCCGCTACAGTGATTTCAGAAGGGAAAAAAACATACCTTTAATACACGTACTCATCGATGTTTCCGTCCTGTAGCAAAAAATAAAGTAACATAAAAAAATAAAAAAATAAATTAAATTAAATAAAATAATAAAATAAATAAAATAACGAAGATAATAATAATAATAATAATAAGAAGAAGAAGAAGAAGAAGAAGAATGACGATGATAATAATAATAACGATGACGATAATAATGATGATGATGATGACGACGACGATGATGATGATAATAATAATTATTGTTATTATAAAGTTTTTATGCCTACTATTTGAAACGAAGGCTTAGCTGCCACATGAGCTAACGCGCTTTGAACAAGAAATAAAAAGTTGCTGCCATCTGGTTTGGTCTGGTCGTCTGAAAAGTACCGCAATGGGCGATTGTTCGTCACACAGTGGCCCGAATATTTGCTTTTGAAAATGCTGAAGCATTTGCAGAAATGTTTGCCAAATCCAGTTGTACAGAGGGTTTGCCAGAGAAAGAAAGAATTCTTATGGAAAAGGAAGCAGCAAACGAAAAATATGATGATCCACAAATAACCTATAATCATTATACAAATCACTTTTCTAGAAATGAATGAAGCAATATCTTCTCTTGGAACCAAAAAATCGTCAGTGGGACCAGACGCCATTTCAAATGAAATGTTAAAACATTTACCGGATAAGTTCCTCAGATTTCTACATAATCATATTCAACGTTGTTGGTCAAACGGTACATTACCTACTTTATGGAGACAGTCCATAGTGGTTCATATCCTCAAACAAGGCGAGCCAAAAACTGATAAAAACAATTACAGACCAGTTGTTCTGACTTCACATGCTGGAAAGTTAATGGAAAGAATTGTGCTAAACAGGCTTCTTCATTACTGTGAAAAAAAAAAACAAAAAAAAAAAACCAACCCAGTGTGATTCCAGTTAACCAAGCAGGTTTTAGAAAAGGGAGGACAGCAGTTGACCACCTAGTTAAAATCACTAACCAGATAAAACACCAGTTTGCTCTTAGAAAAAATATGCTAGCCACCTTCTTTGACATAAAGCGTGTGACCAAGTATGGCATTCAAGATTACTCTATAAAATAAAATCAACTGGTTTATCAGGTTGCATTTCAATTATCTAAAAGCTTTTTTAAGCAACAGAGTAATCAAAACAAATGTAAGAAATACTTAATCTAACTCCCGATCACTTGACATGGGAATCCCACAAAGATCGGTAATCGGACCAACACTTTTCAACATCTTAACTCACGATCTTCCACAGTCTTTATCAAATAATGTTGAAAAGGTACAATATGCAGACGATATATGCATATGGATGAAACTAACAATGAAAAAATACCCCTCTCAGGTCGATAAATTATGCAAATAGGCTGTATCAAGAAAAAAATAAAGCTAAATAAGCTGACAATTTGTCAGAAAATGGTTTGATTCTGCAGTCTGAAAAATCACGCATGGTTCTGTTTAATTGTGGTTATAACCCAGACACATTACCCTTTTCTTTTAATACATAGGTCAGTGATAGAATACAAACAAGTAGTAAAATTCCTTGGTGTATATCTAACGTCAAAACTGACATGGAATATACACTTGGAATACCTCTTGACAAAGGCTAGAAAAAGCCTCAACTTACTAAAGATTGTTAGCAGGCAACACTGGGGTCAGGATACCTCTGTACTTATCTACCTAGCAACATTGCCAGTACGCTCAAAGCTAACCTATGCACAAGAGTTATTCTTTTCTGCACGCCAAAACACAAGTTAAAAAAATTACAAAGTGTGGATAGTAAATCATATAAGCTTGCTATTGGTGTTCCAGTTCATGCTTTAACTTTAAAAACATACACAGAAATAAGTATTACCCTTTGAAGAACAGAAGAAACTTGCATCAGCAAGTACAACAGTTCAAAATTCAAATATTGCCGAGATCAGTTTAAAATCAAACCTTCATTTCCATATAAGAGCACAGTCTATTCACTCCCTCACGACTATAGGTACTTATACCTCTGGAATATTTAAAACATCAGGAGTGAACCCAAATCAAACTGCCCCTCGGTTATCATTTATGACAATATCTAAATGGGAGATGAACAACGCAACATTTGACATTAATTACCTGGATTTAAAGAAAGC
>JAAQRG010234484.1:7500-12245 GCA_011634625.1 Babylonia areolata | reverse complement strand
GGGGGGGGGAGACGTTACCGAAATAGCTGCCCATCTTAGAAAAATCAGAGAGTATTTTATGTTGTTGACTAATTACAAGTACACACACGCACTCCTGTACACACACACACACACACACACACACACACACACACACACACACACACACACACACAGAAATAAAAGATGTTACCGAAATAGCAGCTGATTTGAGAGAGAGACGAGAGAGACACTGACTCTGAAACTGGCTAAAGTTTGTCCGGCCACCAGCCCAGGAGAGAGAGAGAGAGGGAGAGAGAGATTTTCTTTGTTGTCCTGTTCATCGATATCTGTATTGTATTGTGACATGTTCCAAATAAAATACTGTTTAAACAGAGAGAGAGAGAGAGAGAGAATTATTAGATGTATTATTTTATGCTGACTGATTAAAAAAGAAAACGACCATGTGTGTAAGTGGTGACCGAGAAAGCAGCTGAACTGGGGCAACGCTTGGTTACAGCACAAGCTGTGGCGTGGACAGGTGCAGTAATATAGGCATAAAAAGTCGACAGGTCACCGGAAAGATTATTCGGAACATTTCCTGGTTGGGTGATCGATAGGTGGGTAATTATATTCACACGTTGTTTGGATGTTATGGACTTTATTATTATTATTTTTTTTTTACATAAGTGTGTGTGTGTGTGTGTGTGTGTGTGTGGTGTGTGTGTGGTGTGTGTGTGTGTGTGTGTGTTTAGTAATGTTCCTTGGCAGAAGTGGCACTCGGCAGTAGGAGTGGCGTACTACAGGGTTCCGAATGCAGAGGGTCCTTCAGGGAACCATCCATGTCTTCCTAGTGTGTATTATCTCACTCTCTGTCTCAGTGTATATGTCTGTCTAGAGCTTTCCCTCACTCTTTCTCAGTATGTGGTGTCTCTCGCCTCCCGTCTCCCCCCCCCTCCAGCCCTCCCTTCCCCCACTCCACATACCACCTCCTTTCCAAGCCTCTGCCGATATTCCTGCTATTCAGGTGACACGTTTGAAGTGTCACCTCGTGAAATGTGTGCCCGGAACATTTTGAAGTTATTTCATTATTTTTTTTATATTGATATTTATGTATCATTTCCTGCTTTCCATCTCTTTTGGGGGAAGGTGAAGGGAGGGAGGATGAGAGAAAGAGAGAGGGTAAGGATGAGAGAGAGAGAGAGTATTATTGATATTGCTCAACTTTTAATAGCTCAGCCATCATAGGGTAGAATTAATACATGAATACATAACAGGGATAGATGAATGATCTGTATTACTATTCCTTTTATGACCCCCCCCCCCTCCCCAAACTTTGTTGTGCTGGGGAGGTTAAGGGAAGTTGTGCAAATTTTTATGTTCTTTAATGTTATTTTACTTCTGTTTATTTATTTATTTTAATACAAAATCATTTCAAGCGGACTGTATTTTTGAGAACCTGCCGGAATGCCTTAGGCATGGAACCCGGGACTGGCAGTGGTTGGGTATCCGAGTACAGGATCCGCATCCACACCTCGAAGCTATGGCAGCTGAAGCACTGGTATTGAACCATCGTTACCTCCTTGGTCCAAGCCAATAGGAATGTCCCAAAGAAACGCTGGGGGGTGATCTGGCCTAGGGGAGACGATATTTCTGCGACACCTCAAACCCCACCTCCCCCGTCTCTCTCTCCCCACCTTGGGCTGTGTGTGGTGCATGCGAGAAAGGAGAAGACGGACAAAATCAATGGTTGGCATCCTCTCTCTCTCTCTCTCTTTCTCTCTCTCTCTTCAGCCCTCCAAAACTCATTGGCTGCCGCTGGCCCAGAGGGGGGGAAAAAAAAACGGCCATCGATTTTCGAGGCGTTGCCATGGTGCTGCTTTCGCAGGACTTCCATATATAGGTGTAGGCGCTAGTATCGGAGTGGTCGTCCATTGATGGGCAGTATTGATCGGGGCGCATGGAGCGGGCAGGCACAGGGATACCGTTATACGCTGGAGGCCTGTGGCGCCCCGGCTAGTAGCACCCACAGTGTCTGTCTCGCTGTCTGTATCCCCGCCACTCTGTAACAACAACGGCAACAACAGCAGCAGCAGCAGCAGCAGGCATGATCAGGCAGTAGTGTCAGGCTGATCGCCTTCTTGTGTGACACGCGCTGGCTGTGTGCTGTGTGTGTGAGAGTGTTGTGTGCGCGTGTTCGCTAGTGTCTCCCCTACGATCACGTTCGTTAGGTTTGAGTCTCCGAGTCTTTCTACTGTACGGAAGGCTGTTCGTTGGAGGAAGAAAAGAGATCAATCAGACGCTGGTCTCAAGTCAGGAAGTGTCTTTGGGACTACTGGTGTGATGTGTGTGTGAGAGAGAGAGAGGAGAGATGAGAGGTCAGTGGCGGACGGCGTGGGACTGACTGATGCTGAACATGCAGAAGCTTGGACAGGGAGTGTTGCTTTCCTTCGCGGCTTGCCTGTTGAACTGATATCTTTTTTTTTTTTTTTTTGCCCTCCCCGTCTTCCGGACTTGCAGCGTGCTCTCTTGACAGCGGAAAGGGAACTGGCCATCATCAGCTGACGGTCACTCTTCTTCCTTTCTCCAGCCAGAATCTACAACCAAGATTTGTTATAGATCACTGTGACCAAAAGACATCTTCAGCCGTCTTGAATACGTTTTTATTATCTTGGGAGCCTTCGGAGTAGTTGTTGATGCTGTGACCAGTGTTGTTTGTGTTTTCTTGTCGAGTCGTGAGGATTTGGATGGTGGTGGTGGTGTTATTGTTTGTGTCGTCGGACTGCAGAACCGGACTATTTTTAACAGCGGTGTTGCGTCATGGCTGATCCTCCTTTGCTCGTGTGTCTGATGAGTACGGAGACTGGTAAGTGTGTGTTGTTGATAGTGGTGGTGGTGGTGGTGGTGGACTTCTCTTTCAGGAGTTCCGGGTCGGCTTCGGTTTTCTTTGACATGAACTCTTTCACTTTGATTTTCCTTTGCGGTAATTACTCACGCGCGCGCGCGGACACACACACACACACACACACACACACACACACACACACACACACACACACACACACGCATATATATAATGCACATATGAATGTACGTAGCTACATGAATGTGTATCTTTTTTTCTATTTATGTAGTATGTGTTTGTGTGGAAACACTGTGTGTTTGTGCGTGCGTACGTCTGTGTGTGTATGTATGTATACAGTATGTATGTGTGCATGTATATATGATCATGTGTGTGTGCGTGTGCGCGCTTGCTTGCTTGCTTGCTTGCTTGCGGGTGTTTGTAGTTGTGTGCGCGCCTGCGCCACTCGTATATGCTCTCCTGTAATGTGTATTCCAACCTGACTATGTGTTGAGCTGTGCTGTGATATTGAGGGACACGCATTCATGTCAGTGACAGATATATGAGGTGTGTGTGTGTGTGTGTGTGTGTGTGTGTGTGTGTGTGATGGTTTGAGACCGAGGAGTGTGACGTGAAGGCGGTGACTTGCTGGACCAAGATGTCAACAAAGCTGATAAAATACTGCCGTAGTCAGCCATGAACTCGTCTGGATGCATGTGTGTGCATACAAGCGTGTGTGTGTGTGTGTGTGTGTGTGTGTGTCCGCCCGCCCGCCCGCTCGCCTGCCCCATGCGGGGCCGTGTCAACAAAGCTGATGAAACAATTGCCGCTGCTTGCCATTCACGTGATCCCGTGGGCGCAGCTGGTTGCATAGGGGCGTGTTTTGTTGTTGTTGTTTTTGTCGACTATTTTAATTTGTAGATTGAATAGCTGTGTTTGTTGTGTGTGTGTGTGTGTGTGTGTGTGTGTGTGTGTGTGTGTGTGACCCACCTGCCACCACATGTTCACGCCAACACATTGCGTTAAAAATTCGTACACGTGCACACTTGCGATTCTTTTTTCTTTTCTTTTCTTTTTTTCTCCTTCGCCCATTTCTCTCTGTGTGTTTCTGTTTTTCCCCTGTCTGTGTCTGTCTGATGACTCTACTCTTTCTCTCCACCTTTCTCTTTCTCTCCTACTCCCCCCCCCCCCACTCCGCCCACCTCTCTCTCTCATACACTACACTTCAATACACTACACGACACAATACGACACCACTACACACACTACACACACACACTACACTACACTACACTACACTACTCTACACTCCACATCAATATACTACACGACACAATACGACACCACTACACACACTACACACACACACTACACTACACTACACTACACTACTCTACACTACTCTACACTCCACATCAATATACTACACGACACAATACGACACCACTACACACACTACACACACACACTACACTACACTACACTACTCTACACTCCACACCACACCACACACACTGCACACACCCCTTCTTACCCCATCTATCTCTATCCTCTCTCCCCGCGGCACGTGTCACTTCACGAGCATCTCCCACCCAACCTCTCCCTCCCTGCCCACCTCCCCCCCCCTCCTCCCTCCTTCCCACCCTGTTGACCCAAGCAGGGAGACAGGAATACACAACAGAAGCAACAACAACAACAACAACAACAAAAGCATGGTCTCACATTATTAGTAGACCCTGAACTCCACTGCACAAAGGAAAAAAAAATTAAAGCAGTCAGCCATCCACTTACACAGGCAGAAGGACTATAATCGATATTTTATGCATTGTTTCACAGACATAGCTCAGAGAGAGAGAGAGAGAGAGAGAGAGAGAGAGAGAGAGAGCGCAGGTCTATAACTAGACCAGCCGGGTCTTCCGTACTCCGGCCCTATCTCCTATAGACC
>JAAQRG010234484.1:0-5000 GCA_011634625.1 Babylonia areolata | reverse complement strand
GGAGGTCGATACTAACCACAGTCATAAAGAGGGGACCCGGCACGGGGCGAGTATTTCCAGGACAGGGGATTGACAGGGAAGACGGACGGTAATCACCTGGCCGGGACCTATGGTGGAGCTCTGAAGGTCGGGATGCAGTGCTACTGGGAAAACCCCACCTAACAGACGGCCGAACCAAGCGACGCACAGGATGACGTTTTTGTTTTTGTTTTTGCTCTTCTTCTTCTTCTTCTTCTATTATTATTAGTTTTTTCATCCTCACATGATTTGGTGCTTTTGTCATCATCGTCGTCGACGTCATCATCATCAACCGGATTTGGAGCCTTTCTTCTTATTTGTTGCATAAGTTTCAGAGTGATGATGCTTTGGGGATCCGTAATGATTATACTTCATTTAAGCAATTGATTTTTTAGACTGTACGACAGAGCTTTACTATCCATTTCCTTTTATATTTCCTCGACGGCAACCAGGCCATAGAATTTCAGTTGAATATATCTGGCGTGTTTGAAAATTTTAGCAACGCTGAAGGACACACGAATATGGTGAATGACATTGGACTATAATTGTTGCAGCTCTCCATTTTGTTTCCTTGACTCGCTCAGTTTGCTCAGAAGCCGCCAGGGCTCCCCGAGAAGCCCTTAACAGTAGTTCATACTGATGGAGGATGAGAATCGAACCCACAACACCCCCCCACCCTCCCGCCCCCCTGGTCGCCAGTCCGGCATCAGTTACCACCCGCGGTGGTTAGTGAGTGGACAGTGATTTGTCAGGAGCTGATGGCACTTTGCTGAATATGATGCCAGACATTGAAGTCGTTGCGGACTCTCCGTGCCTGCCTCAGTCTACTGAGGGACTGTCTGGGCTGGGTGGCTGTGGTCCTCCCTTTCTTCCGGCTTCGTTCCCGGTCAGAGCGAAGAGGGACTGAAGAGTTCGTGCTGCTCTCTTGATGTCTGCCATCCGTCTGACCTGTTGTAGCACGTGCAGCCGCCCGCTTTTCCATCATTTCAGAATAAGACTTCTGTCGCTGTTGCTGCAGTGATTATGACTGTCTCCTTACATGTGTATACAATGGCTGTCTGTCTCTTTGACGGGGTCTTTATGGGTGTTTGGAGAGTCCTCTGAGTTTGACGCTCCAGCTGTAAGCTGGCATTACGTGTACTGTTATGATATGTACATTGAAATCCTCGAAATTCATCAAAGCCGTCAAATTGACGGGTGGAATATTCGAAACAGCGCTGCCCACTTATCCTTGTCTTCATTTTCTTTATTCCTCAGTCCTTTACTCCACCACCACCCCCTCCAGTCCGTCTCCCGTCGTTCTAACTGAAGTCAGGCATCGGCAGATATTGGGTCTATCAGACAGTGTGACATTCGTGATGAAGCTATGGCCGTTGTCTGGAAGTCGTGGCTCCACTGAAAAAAAAAGCCTTACAATTGCAGTCAGTGCCAGACAATGGATGATGGGCAGGAGGCAGGGATGTGGCGAGGAGATGAGAGCGGCTTGCATAGTCTTCTGAAGACCCTGACTTGCTGTTCCTTTCTTTGTCTGCTGCCCCATTGTCCGGGCTGGCAGTAGTCCGGGCTCTCTTTGTGCTCCCTAAGCCCCCTGTCCCGCCTAGTCTCCCTGCCTCCGCTCAACACTTCTTTGTACACGCTCTGCGTCCCCCAGTCTTCAGTTTTTCAGCGGCAGGAAGGGATCTGAAAGGTCGCTGGCAGGGGTGGGGGTAGGGTTTAAGGAGGGCCGGGGTGCGGGGAGTGGGGGTGGGGTGGGGGAGGGGTGGTAGACAAAGCGAGCTATGGGTTCTGCTTGTGGTTAGTGGACATCGTGTGTGTATGTATACCTGAAGCCAAAAGTGGTTTTTCCCGTCGCTTTTTGGTGTTTTTCCGTGTGCTGGTATGATTTGAGTTGGCTGTCATGTGAATACGACTGTGGACAAAATTGGTACAATATTTTGTTATTTTCTTTTTCTCCGTAATGGGATCAGAATCTTTTCTTTTACAAGAGATTGGGATATTGCTGGTTTTAGATGGTTGGTACAGCCTTGATTCACTGAGCAGAACAAACGCCAAATGTTTGAAAGAAACTGGGGAAATCATTGGTGAACGTATCGCGTCCCAGGTCACTCGTCACCAGATCACAAATGACACCGAAATGTTTATATATTCCATAAGCTGAAGAAGAAAAAACAACAACAACAACAACAAAAAATCGACGGTAGATTCACTGACAGTTCATGTCTGTAAAAAGGCTACCGATGGCGTGTTGTGTTGTGAATTAATGGTATGTGTATGATTTTGATAGAGTGTGACACAGAAAAGAGCGTTACGCGTTGCCCTTGGATACGGACGTTATCGTCACTCGTCACGTGCCGTTGCTTGAAGTGACGTCGATACATGTCTTCTTTCGACTGTAGACTGATCGATCGCAATCTATATATATATATTCAAGTTGATACATCTTTGATCATTTTTTATCATTAGCGTTCGGATCAGGGTTTGATCATGTTGACTGATGAAATCATCATTTGCTTTGCTTTCTTTGCTGATGAAGAGTAACCCGTTCATTGTGAATATCATGTCCTCTTTGGCTAGTCC
Source organism: Babylonia areolata (assembly GCA_011634625.1). Lineage (NCBI taxonomy): Eukaryota > Metazoa > Mollusca > Gastropoda > Neogastropoda > Buccinidae > Babylonia > Babylonia areolata. The sequence continues at coordinate 2,405 of JAAQRG010234484.1, read as the reverse complement.
ATCAAAATGGGGCATGTTTGTGTATTGATTTATTTGTTTTATCAATTTTTTTGTTTGTTGCGATTGTCCTGGATCTTGTTTTTACGTCCCGCATTGAAGGGACTAAACAGAAAAGGGAGCGGCGGGAAATCTAGTGTTGTACATAGTAGGCAAGGAATCACACATAACACGGTGATGCTGAGGACAAACAGGACTGCTGAAGTCCTTTATTAAGTTGAAGTCTTGATTGATATATATATATATATCAACGTCCTCGCAAAGGGAAAAGGAGAAAGGGGACAGAAACAAAGACTGGGGAAGGCTAACGGTCAAGGCTCACCATTGCAACGTTTTCGATCCAAAATATATTATCCACGCACGCGAACGGTTGGGAAGGGAGTGGAGTTTTGTTGGGAGTACGGAGGAAAGGGACTCATTTAGCTTGCAGAGGAAGGGGAGAGGAAAGGGAGGGGCACAGGGAGCCTCTGTGTGTGTGTGTGTGTGTGTGTGTGTGTGTGTGTGGTGGGGTAGGGCGGGGTGGGGTGGAGATGGGGAGGGAAGAGGGCAAACGGCACAACAGGTCTTGCCTGGCTGGGTCGCCCACTTTATCGACCAGTCTCTGTTGCTGTCAGGTCTTCATGTCGGGATCCTCCGTGTTGTGCCGGCACAAACTGGAGCAGAAGAACTTCCTCTCGTCATGACAGGAGAGCGCTAGGAGACGGAGTGGGGAGGGGGATGGAAGGGGATAGGGTTGAGTGGGTGGGTGGGTGGGGGGGGATCGATGAAATAATGGCGAGTGGTTGGGGAAGGCTGGCTTAACGTTGAAGTCCTGTTCTCGGACCCATCTTTGGTAATAGCTGGGACCCTTGTGTTGCTGAAGTTCTGCGTGGGCTGGTTGGTTCCCACTAGAATCGTTGTTGTTTTTACACACACACACACACTCTCTCTCTCTCTCTCACACACACACACACACACACACACACACACACACACACACACACTGTCTCTCTGTGTCTCTCCCTCTCCAACTCTCTTCTTCCCACCGCTCCCTCTCTCACGCTACGCACACACACACACACACACACACACACTCACACACACACACACACACACACACAAACAAGCACACACACACACACACACACACACACACACACACAATCTCTTTCTCTCACAAGACACACACACACACACACACACACACACACACACACACACACACACACACACACACACACACATCTCCGCTCTTTGTCCTGAACTACTTCCTATGCACTCAAGACCTCTGAGTTTGCCGTATACTCAAGGCCTGAGCTTGTTGCTGTATATATACTCGAGGCTACAGAGCTCGTTGCTGCAATAAATTCATTCTAGACCGTATGAATTAAAAAACAACAACAACAACAACAAAAAAACAAGATCCATCCATCCATCCATCTAACTATCTATCTGTCGGTCTGTCCAATGAATATTTGCTTATGAATAAGTCCGTGCTCAAGACCCCCGAGGTTGTTGCAATTCTCAAAGACCTCTTGAGGCTGTTGCAATCCAATATTCTCGAGACCTCTGAGCTCATGCTCTTCAATGAGCACAGCGGCCGAGGCAAAAGTCACGCGCGATCTTCGGTCTTCGCTTTTTGGTCTGTGGTGAGAGCGGCCAGGTCCACGAGGACGTGGCAGGTGCGCGGCCCTGTCCAATCAGATGAGGCTAATAGGATTGTGGCCCCCTGTGGGGCTGATCGGGTTGGCCGCGTCCTTGAGACGTTGGCCATTTCAGCGACCTCCCCGGCCTCCTCCTCCTCCTCCACCCCCCTCTCATTCCCTCCTTAAATTTTTTTTTTTTTTTTTACCTAATTGCTGTAGAAAGTTCATAGTAAGAGAGGTCTGGTGGAAAAAGAAGAAGAAGAAGAAGAAGAAGAAGAAGAAGAAGAAGAAGAAAAATATCATGGAGAGACACAAGTAAATAACTAATCAAACCAGCCCGACAGCTTTTTGAAAAGCCCGTTCAGATTGTTCGAGAAAATGATATCATTAAGATAATTATGTTGCTCTTTCTTCTTCCTTCTGTTTATTTATATTCATACTTATTTATTTATAGAAAAGGTAAGTGTTGAAAAAAAAAAAGACAACAAGCTCAAACCATCCGTGTATCTGTACTAGATCATTAAAACGAAACAATTGGACCAGTAAAGAGAGTATTAAAGGAAAACGACTTCAGGAACAACATGATATATGTCCGCTGGCAGATCACTCACACACAGAAAGTATCAAAGAGGTCAAAAGCTATCGCATCTTTTTGGGGTGTGGAGGACATCATAACAATCTGCACACATAACAATCTGCACACAAGGTCTACCAAGATATAACATGAAGGGGAAACTAAAGCAAACGTATTAAAAAACAACAACAAACAAACAAACAAAAAAC
>JAAQRG010234481.1:0-12189 GCA_011634625.1 Babylonia areolata | reverse complement strand
ATCAATATGAGAACTTGTGCACACACACACACACACACACACACACACACACACACACACACACACACACACACACACACATACATACACACACACATTTAAACATAAGCTGCATATCACATGTGGATGGGGCTGATGACTAGATCTTCAGATAAGTGGTTGTTGATTGCACAACTCTCTTTAATCATACTGGATTTGTTCGAGGAACAGGGCATTGACAGCTTTGGGGAAAAAGCAATTGGCGAAGCGATTGGCTTTCGTCCTTATACTTCTGTACTGACGAACAAAGGGGAACATCTCGAAAATCCCAAAGCTGGATGTGACTCGTCCTGGCTGATTGATTTTGCTTTTTTGAGTAGCCGCTTACAATATGTCTAGAGAAGGTAGATCAGCTCCGGTAATCTTGGTGGCAGTTTTTACGATTCTGTTCAGGGCTGCGACTTCAGCCTTGGAAATGTTTCCGCACCAAACAGTAATAGCGAAGGTTATCACGCTTTCAGTGACTGTTCGGTAGAGATCAACCATGATTTCTTTTTTTCTAACAAATAAATCAAATCGATAATTGAATGAAAAAAATAAAAACAACTTTAAGATGCAACTCTTCAAATTTGTATCTCCTGATGCCTGCGACAGAGCCAATGTGTGCTTATTTATGTTTACTATATGTGTTTTTTATGTTCTTGAGGTGTTGTGTGGAAGAGGGAGAGGGAGGATGAGACTGATTTTTACGTACTGTGATTTTGGTTGTGTGCTATCTGGGCACTGTGATGTATGACATTGGTTCTTAAGTATCTGAATGGGTTTTAAGTAGTGTGATATACGTTTTGAATACAAGTGTTCATTACCGGTTTGTAAGATTTCATCATTCAGACATTGGGATATCTAATATGTATTTCAAGTGTTAAGTTGTGCTTGTAGTCTCAGTAGGGGTATGTACGGAAGTTGTTAGCTTAGTGTTTTTCAAATGCATGTTTGAAACATCATTCAAAAAGATATTCATTGTACAGCGTAATGGAACTTGATTCACATGGAAAAATGTTGTTTAAACTGAATTATTTTTTGTTAAAACAGCTGGGACCAGGGAGTGCTGCAGATCCACACACGATCCCCTTCAGGTTTTCAAAGACGAGGATGAAGCCACCATCGCCACAAACCCAACTGATGTGACGCCCAGTTTGCTGGGTTCCAAGAGAATTCATCTCCCATTTCTCCCCATACCAATTCCACATGTAAGAAGATCTGTTGTTTATGAGAACAGATTTTCATCAAGGACGAAAACACCATCCTTATCCCGTTTATTTTATGGGCAAAGCATCAGGAGCTCCATTTAGCTATGAATGATTATCAATCACGATGTTTTGCTCTTGTTTTTCTGCCTCATCATTCGTGCCGTGTCCCCAAATACAGCCACACCAGGGATCGTCTGAAATAGTTTCAGTGCAAGCAATTCCTAGGAAGCGATCGATTTTGGGTCACACACAAACACACGCGCGTGCGCACGCACACACACACACACACACACTTACACTCTAACACACACAGACACACATGCACGCACGCACACACACACACCCACATACACACTTATTTACACACTCACGCACTCGCGCGCACGCATCACCCTCCCCCCCCCCACCTCCCCACCCCACCCCCGACGCCCCTCCCCCTCCACTCCCACAAACACACACACAGAATACAGAATACAGAATACCTTATCATTTCAACAAGGGAAATTCATTCACACACAGACTCGCTCTGAAAGCCATGTGAAATATCAGATCATCAAACCACAAAGGCAACAGCAGAGATCTCGTGTGCGCACCAGATGCACGTACGCGCACACGTACTCACAGATTCACTTATACACACGTGCGCTCACAAAAACGGATAGCCTTGCATGACATTGCACCATACTGCACACCACTACGATGCCAACACCTAACTCCACTAAACGAACACACGTATTACACTTAGCGTCATCTGTCTCACCCATACTGAGAAACATCCAAGGGTAAACAACAACAACAACAAAAAGAAAGGTCCGTAATCTATTTTTAGTTCTGAGAGCTTTTAGTTCCAGACTGCAGAACACTACTTATTCTGTCTGACACTGTTACCACACCCTGTCTAACAACCCTCCCCATCTCATGTTACAAGCCGCCATGAACGCCTCAGGTCACCGGAAGTTGTTGAGCGCATGCCCAGACGAAGCGGAAGTCCATCAAGACTGTCAGGGGTTTTTCATTTCCACGTTTCATGTGCGGCGGAAGACATTGCCGGATGCGTGTTGGGCAGGGGTGTTTCTTCCACAAAAAGTCAACTTTCTTCGTTGTGAAGGCAATGATATGAATGTCAGAGACTGATGGTTAGAGTGCCAGGAGTTTGTTTGCTCTTTACGTTTGACGTCTATTCACTATAATTGATATTGGATACTGCGTGAGTTGAAGAAAAGAGTGTGACGTGGAATGGAAAATGCAGTCACCCCTTCGATCAGTGTGTGTGTGTGTGTGTGTGTGTGTGTGTGTGTAGTGGAGTGGGTGATTTTCTGTGAAAACACAAGAACATATGTAATCACTATACTACAAATGCAACATTGGACTGCAATACAGTGACCTTAATGCGAGTCAGTTTTACGCAGTACAAGTAGTGCAATACGATACGACCTTACACAATGCATTTACATTTTAATTTTCCTGATGAACACACAGAGAAAAAAAAATGGACGAAAGCCAAAATATAACATTCAGAAGCTAACCTGCCTTTGCCTCTGAGAGCTAGGACTAATACTAAAATGTGTAAACTATTTTTCCTGCTGGAGGCCTGTCAGCCCTACTCACTCCTCTTTCCTGTCCTCTGTTACAAGTAGGCAGTGATACACCATGTCACCGGTCACCAAAAGTTTTTGAGCGCGTACTCAGACGAACACACCCACACACTTGTTTACACACTCACACAGGCACGCACGCCTGCGCGTATGCACCCTCCCCCACAACAACATGTACAGAGACTCACACTGACAGCCAATGTAAATCTAATCACAAAACCACAAGGTCACCAGCTGAGATAAAGTATGCGCACCAGATGCACGTACGCACACACGTACGCATAGGTACACTGATACATGTACGCACACACAAAAATAGATTGCCGTGCATGACATTGCACCACACTGTGCTACCAACACCTGACTCCACTAACACACGTATTACACTTAGCGTCATCTGTCTCACCCATACTGAGAAACATCCAAGGGGAAACAAAAGAAAGGTCCGTAATCTATTTTTAGTTCTGAGAGCTTTTAGTTCCAGACTGCAGAACACTACTTATTCTGTCTGACACTGTTACCACACCCTGTCTAACAACCCTCCCCATCTCATGTTACAAGCCGCCATGAACGCCTCAGGTCACCGGAAGTTGTTGAGCGCATGCCCAGACGAAGCGGAAGTCCATCAAGACAGTCAGGGGTTTTTCATTTCCACGTTTCACGTGCGGTTGAATACATAGCCGGATGTGTGTTGGGCAGGGGTGTTTCTTCCACAAAAAGTCAACTTTCTTCGATGTGAAGGCAATGATATGAATGTCAGAGACTGATGATAAGAGTGCCAGGAGTTTGTTTGCTCTTTACGTTTGACGTCTATTCACTATAAATGATATTTGATACTGCGTGAGTTGAAGAAAAGAGTGTGACCATGGAATGAAAAATGCAGTCACCCCTTCGATCAGTGTGTGCGTGTGTGTGTGTGTGTGTGTGTGTGTGTGTGTGTGTGTGTGTGTGTGTGTGTGTGTGGAGTGGAGTGGGTGATTTTCTGTGAAAACACAAGAACATATGTAATCACTATACTACAAATGCAACATTGGACTGCAATACAGTGACCTTAATGCGAGTCAGTTTTACGCAATACAAGTAGTGCAATACGATACGACCTTACACAATGCATTTACATTTTAATTTTCCTGATGAACACACAGAGAAAAAAAAATGGACGAAAGCCAAAATATAACATTCAGAAGCTAACCTGCCTTTGCCTCTGAGAGCTAGGACTAATACTAAAATGTGGAAACTATTTTTCCTGCTGGAGGCCTGTCAGCCCTACTCACTCCTCTTTCCTGTCCTCTGTTACAAGTAGGCACTGATACACCATGTCACCAGTCACCAAAAGTTTTTGAGCGCATGCTCAGACGAACACATCCACACACTTGTTTACACACTCACACAGGCACGCACGCTTGCGCGTATGCACCCTCCCCCACAACAACACGTGCAGAGACTCGCGCTGACAGCCAATGTAACAAAATCTAATCACGAAACCACAAGGTCACCAGCTGAGATAAAGTATGCGCACCAGATGCACGTGCGCACACACCTGACTCCACTAATACACGTGTTGCACTTAGCGTCATCTGTCTCACCCATACTGAGAAACATCCAAGGGGAAACAAAAGAAAGGTCCGTAATCTATTTTTAGTTCTGAGAGCTTTTAGTTCCAGACTGCAGAACACTACTTATTCTGTCTGACACTGTTACCACACCCTGTCTAACAACCCTCCCCATCTCATGTTACAAGCCGCCATGAACGCCTCAGGTCACCGGAAGTTGTTGAGCGCATGCCCAGACGAAGCGGAAGTCCATCAAGACAGTCAGGGGTTTTTCATTTCCACGTTTCACGTGCGGTTGAATACATAGCCGGATGTGTGTTGGGCAGGGGTGTTTCTTCCACAAAAAGTCAACTTTCTTCGATGTGAAGGCAATGATATGAATGTCAGAGACTGATGATAAGAGTGCCAGGAGTTTGTTTGCTCTTTACGTTTGACGTCTATTCACTATAAATGATATTTGATACTGCGTGAGTTGAAGAAAAGAGTGTGACCATGGAATGAAAAATGCAGTCACCCCTTCGATCAGTGTGTTTGCGTGTGTGTGTGTGTGTGTGTGTGTGTGTGTGTGTGAACATATGTAATCGAAATATTATTACTAATAAGACAATATCAGACTGCAATACAGTCAACGTAATACAAGTCAGTTTTCAAATTTACTGAACAGCGCAACACATGATGCATGTACTGTGTACCTTCCTAACGAACACACAGAGAAAAACAATGGTCGAAAGCCAAACAAAATTGATTCAGAAGCTAAACCTGTCTTAGCTTCAGAGAGCTAGGACTAATACTAGAATGTGGAAATTATTTTTCCTGTCGAAAGCCTGTCAGCCCAACTCACTCCTCTTTCCTGTCGTCTGACGTTACAAGTAGGCAGAAAGAAACTATGTTACCGGTCACCGGAAGTTTCTGAGCGCATGCCCAGTCGAAGCAGAAATCGATCGAGAGTCAATGGTGTTTTTTGTTGCTGTTTTTTTGTTTTTTGTTTTTTTCCATTTCCATGTTTCATGGGAGACAGAAAACATGACCGGACATATGGTGAATGGGTTGTATTCTCACCCACTTGATGACTTCTTGTTGAAGGCAATGATTTCAGTGACAAGACTGATGGAAACATAGTGCGTGAATGGAAGACAAGATTACAATCGTGGCTTGGACGAATCTGATATTTACTTTTGAATAGCTAGGTGCTTTTGTTTAGTGAAACAGATTAAGGAATCTGATCACACACTCAAACACACACACACACACACACACACACACACACACACACACACACACGCACGCACGCACACACATGCACACTCACGCACAAACACACACACATTCACGCACACACACACACACACACACACACACACACACACACACACACACACACCACTCGCTTGCTCGCGCACTATCATTTCTTTGGTTAAGAGAGCATCTAATTCTTCAGCGCGGAAACTATTTACATTCCATCTGCTTTGAGCTATGAATACACCCCGTATTTACGTCTCCATCTCAGGTTAAGAGCTTCCATTAACTGCCCAGTCAACCGGACTTTATTGGAGCGCATGCTGAGACGCCGTGGAAGTCCATAAAGACTGTCTGATTTTCTTTTCATTTCCAAGTTTTACATGTAAAAGGAGATATATCCAGAGAAGTGATGGACAGGGGTTTCCCTCAAAATGCCATATTGTGTTTTTGTTCAGTGTGTGTGTGTGTGTGTGTGTGTGTGTGTGTGTGTGTGTGTGTGTGTGTGCACTCACTCTCTCTGTTTGTCATCCTCTGTTTGTCTCTCTCTGTCTCCCTCTCTCTGTCTATCACTGTCTCTGTCTCTTTCTATCAATCACTCAGGACACATACACAGATTGACAGAGCTCACAATCTCCCATTCACCTCTCCACTTTCCCGCTTTTCTCTCCCTCTTGCTCTCTCTTTCTTAATCTAGGGTATGCACATGTGTATGTTAAGTGCGTGCGTGTGCGCGTACACGCGTGTGGATGTGCACACACACACACGGGCATGCATGGCATACATCTAAATCTGCGTATGTGTGTGAATACATGTAAGTGTGCATGTTTCGGGGTCAATGAAATGCGTGTTTTTGCGTGCATGAGTAACGTGTTCGTTCATGTAAGACAACAACAACAACAACAACAACAAAAAGATTGACGCGAACGTCGATGCAAATTGAGGGTCTCTGAAACGGTGGCGTGAAGCATATAGATCCATCACCGCCTTCACACCGACAGACGTTTATCATGCTCCATCTGTCACTGACTCCCCTACTACCCCCAAAGCTGCCGACTTCGATGTCAGCAGCACGTTACTCCTGCCCCGCCTTCTTCCCTTGGTGTCTTGCCTCCTGGCTCGTGGTTCACGGGGTGACCGTCTGGACTGAGCCTAGCTGTTTCAGCGATCACATGGAAGGATTTCTGGTTTGTGTGAACTTTTATGTGCGGTAATTTGATTAACTTTGTTTCAGCTTCATCTCCTTCTGCCCCTATCTCTTTGTGTGTGTGTGTGTGTGTGTGTGTGTCTGTGTGTGTGTGTGCTTCATCTCCTTTTGCCTCTATCTGTGTGTGCGTGCGTGAGTGTGTGTGTGTGTGTGTGTGTGTGTGTGTGTACGTGTGTGTGTGTGTGTGTGTGTGTGTGTCTGTGTGTGTGTGTGTGTGTGTCTGTGTGTGTGTGTGTGTGTGTGTTTGAGGTGTGTGTGTGTGTGTCTGTGTGTGTGTGTGTGTGTGTGTGTGAGTGTGTAAGTGTGGCTGGCTGGCTGGCTAGCTGGCTGTCTCTGTCTCTCTGTCTCACTCTCTCTCCATCTTCCTCTCCCTCCTTCACTATCCCTCCCTTTTCTGATGTGTGTGTGTGTGTCTGTGTGTGTGTGCGTCCGTGGTTGTGCGTGCGTGTGTGTTTGTATATGTTTGTGTGTGTGTGTGTGTGTGTGTGTGTGTGTGTGTGTGTGTGTGTGAGTCATTCCGTCTGTTCATGTGTGTGGATGTGCACACGTGCAAGCGTGTCCCCGCACAAACATATCCGTTTATGCGTATGTGTTTGTATGCCTGTGGGTGAACATGTTTCAGGGTCCATGCAACATATGGGGTGTGCGCGCGCATGAGTGACATGTTCGTCCATCCATGCCTCTAAGAAAGATTGAAGCGAAAGTCGGTGCTAAAGTCGATGTAAATTGAGGTCCACCGAAACCGTGGCGTGATACATATAAATCCATCACCTCCTTCACACCAACAGACGTTTATCTTGCCCCATCTTTCTCTGACACCCCCAACCCCTTACTATCCCCTAAAGCTGCTGACTTTGATGTAAGCAGTACATTACTCCTCCCTGCCTTCTTCCTCTGGTCTTTTGCCTTCCTCTTTCGTGGTGTGGGAGGATTTTATGTTGTCTTTTTTCACGTATTTTGTGCTGTTTTATCTCAGTGTTCAATGTTTCTATTCATGTCTCTGTCTAATAATAATGATAATAATAATAATAAATAATGAACATTTGTTGAGAGCTTTCCTCCCTTTAAGAGAGCTCAAAGCGCTTTGCAATAAAACATTATAAACACACACACACACACACACACACACACACACACACACACACACACACTCTCTCTCTCTCTCTCTCTCACACGCACACACACGCACTCGCACACACACACACACACACACACGCACGCCTTGCAGAAGAAAGGAAAAATAATGGTTAGCGCACAGTATTAAAACAGATTCAGACTACGTGCTCTTACATTCATGTCTGTCTGTCTGTCTGTCCGGTCCGGTCAAATCTGTCTGTCTGTCTCTCTCTCTCATCACAAAGCACACACACACACACACACACACACACACACACACACACCACACACACACACACACGCTGTCTCTCAATCTCAATCTCTCCCTCCTCTCTCTACCCCTCTCCCCCCATTGATTCTTTCACCCCCATCTCTCCTTCAGTAAAGAAACGTGTTCAGCCTGCCACCCACATTCTGGTGTTGCCCAAGACACTCGCTGCTGGTGTCTCTTTGCAATGCTTCTTCACCTGTCACTTGCAGATGTGCTTCATAATGATCAACGACCCTTTAAGTCGGAGCTGAAGTTTGCATATTGGAATGTGTCTGTAGTCGAACACAGCGTCCAGTTCTGAGCAATGTGAATAGAACGTCAAGTCCCGATCCGCCAATCGCAACTGTGTATGCCGTTTCTTCTTCTTCTTCTTTTTTTATTTTTAATTTTTAGGATGAATATATGATTTTAAAAATGTGTTTGGAAGCTAAGAGAGAAAAAAAAAAGTTTTCTTCTTTTGTCCACGTGTGAGGCACATTTGTCCAGGTGTGAGCTCAAGAGAACTCTCCTTGTGAGTTTTTGTAGACAACTTATACTCATGGAGAATGAGACATTAGTGAGGCATTGTCTTTACACTCAAAGTATTGATTATTACAATTGTTTTTTGCAATATCGTTAACTTTAATTAAATGATCTGTCTATGAGTATGGTCATGGGCACATTCTTTTTTCAGATGTGTGAATTTTTTTAATGTAAAAGTTGAATGTGGTAAACTTTGAATTGTATAAAAGTGGTGTTGTCACCATAATTTCAAACATTCGGATTGACTTTCTCAATTAGTAACGGAGAAATGCTAAAATGAAACTGTACAATTAGCAATGTGAAAAGACACCTGCTTCTTTTATTCAGTGTTCTCATTAATAATAACATGAACCAGTGGGCGAAAGAGTAATGACCTACTGGGGATTATTATTTGTATACTTTTATATGTGCCAAGTAAATCAAGGTTGGGGACACTCTTTGTGCTCTGTCTTATCCATTTATCTTTATATGCCGACCCACAGAAGTCAAGATAAATGATGTCACCATCTGTTATATATATATTTCTTTTTTAAAAGAAGAAAAAAAAGAAAGAAAATAAGAAGAAAGCCTCCCAACATAGGACTTTTGGAGGAGCAAGATAGGGTTGGTAGATAGGGGTTGGTGGACGGACTGTCTGTCTGTCTGTCTGCTGTCTGTATGTGTCTGTCTGTGTGTCTGCCTGTCTGCCTGGTCGACCACCTGACTGTCTTTATGATTGATTTTAACTTTTGTACACGTTATTGTATAACGGGTTATTGTATGGCGGGCTTTTTTTGTCTTTTCTTTTTTTTTCCACATGCCCTGATTCAGTAAATGAAAAGTTCTATGCTTTTTCTTGTATTGGTGATTTATTCCATAATTGCTATTGATTGCAACGACATAATTATGAAACGCCGGGTGTTGGTCTTGATTATTGTCTCGTTTTAAGTTGATTGTGTAATGGACTATAATATATAAGTATAACGATTTACATCTATCATTGTTAATGTTCACTGTATTCAGATTTCATTCCTCTATCTACATGTATTCTGAATTGTCATAATGAATTTATGTACAAAATAAAGCTGTGGTCGACCCAAGAAAGTCCGGGACAAAAGGAAAAAGAAAAAAAAGAAGAGTTTTCTTCATACCATGGGACCATAGAAGTCAAGACTCGTGATGATAAATAGAATGCTTTGTAGTAGTATTTGATTTTGTATGCAAATATGCAAAATTCCTTTCGGTCTTTAGAAGTTAACACTTCTGCCTCATTAAATACTAAAAGAACTGGCAGGGCTGTTAAGAGCATGGCATTTAGGTTATTACTAAATGCCCCATACACAAAATATTGTGAAAATATTGAATGCATTTGCAAGGGACGTTTAACAGTAGAGCACGTTTTAACCCGCTGTTTAGTAATGAAACCTTTTTTGCCTCAAGAAATTACGGAACACGTGTTAGCAGTTTCAAATGTTAACATTTTTTTTTGAAAAAGTTATATATTTCAAACTGTTCTTTATTAAAGTTAGCTACTTATGTGTTAAATAGTCCAGTTGGTTGTTTATTGTAGGTCCCCACATGAACCTCTTTTCAAAAAATAATCTACAGAAGTAGTGCATACAATAGTTGATTATTGATTTTTGTTTTTCCTGATCCCGCTTCCCCCGTCCCGCCTCTCACACACACCCTTCCAATATTATGTTTTTTTCTTTTTCCAATCACTGACACTCACCCTCTCCATTTTAGATTTTGCACTCTATCTTTTCCACATTCTGTTCTCTCTCTCTCTCTCTCTCTCTCTCTCTCTCTCTCTCTCTCTCTCTCCCTCTCTCTCTCTCTGTCTGTCTGTCTATCTCTCTTTCTCTCTCTTCCTTTCTTAGTCCCCTCCCCCTTGCCCCCCTCCCCTCCCCTCCACCTCAACCGCCCCCCTTTTCATTCGAATATACAGAAATGTCGATTTCTAATTAATAATAACAATCATCATTTTGATAGAAATGATAATAATCCAAATAATAATAATAATATAATTTATTTTCAGTCTAATATCATCATCTTAGATGAACAGACTATGAATAGATAAACGAACAATTGTGGATTGGGTTCGAATAAAAAAAAAAAAAAAACATTCTCGGCATTGTTCCCCGAACAGGTAATTCAAGAGAAAAGCGAAAAGTTAGATAAAGAGCAAATGAAACAGATGCTGTACCTAAAAGTTTGGAAGCATTTCTGACTGTTCAGACATGTGTCACAAAGAAAAGCGAATTCAAAGAATTAGCCCCAACTGTTTGCTGAATACATTCTTTTGAATTGATAGAATGGAATGACACCAACGATACAGAAATTATTATGAAATGTACGTTTGTTAGGGTACTGACAGACTATGATCACTAATTTAAGTGTTATCTTCCGACATGACGATTTCCTTGGTATAATCCACTGCATGGCAATCAACCAAGGCAAGGCCATTTCTGGATACGTGTGTCCCTCGTTCTGTCTTTCCATTCTCAGCGCATATTACTTCACAACTGATTTGAAGTGTACACTTCACAATATTATCCTAATGGGTTAAAGAACTGTTTAAGGAGTGGTCAAATTTCACGCGTGATGTACGTGTTATGGTTCACCGGCGCTGGATCCATTTCTGGCGGTCACAATAGATGCCGGAAAAAACTTATCCTCACTCTGCGTTCCTGGAAGTCAATGATACAGATAGAAAGATCTCCAAGTAATATAGCGTATATCCATAATGAAATGTTAACTTAAGTATTGCTATGGTAATATCAGTCACGAAACAAACTATGAATGCCTTAACATGATATACTAACATCAAGCATGGTCATTTTTGGCACAACACGTTCATGTACTTTAACAGATTCATATGTAACACGTACCTGAATCGTTTATATTCATGCACTGCAGTAAGGGAGGGAAAACAAGCCTTTTTCCTTTTTTCAGTGATCGAATCTTGCATAGATTTATCACCTGCATGTAGGGCACTGTCGTTTTCCTTGTAAAATTATTCGATTAAAGATGCTTTTTAAACTCCGACGATGAGGCTGTTAATCAAAGGTCTATCTAGAGCCAAGACATGGTGTTCCAGAACAGTATCACACAAAACGTCAACAAATGATTTCCTAGTTTCATACAGAACTGGGGATGTGTGATGATATTTGTGTTAGAACAGCTGACCAATGAAACATCAAACAAAACCTGACGCAATGATAACATTTCCTTTCAACTTTGTGTTCAAAAATCGTGGGCTGCTACTCCCACGTTCACTCGTATGTACACGAGTGGACTTTACGTGTATGACCGTTTTTACCCCGCCATGTAGGCAGCCATACTCCGTTTGTCGGGGGGTTGTATGCTGGATATGTTCTTGCTTCCATAACCCACTGAACGCTGACATGGATTACAGGATCTTTAATGTTCATATTTGATCTTTTGCTTGCGTATACACACGAAGGGGGTTTAGGCACAA
>JAAQRG010234474.1:0-12225 GCA_011634625.1 Babylonia areolata | reverse complement strand
AATTAATATCCTTAAAAAGGTTTCTTCAGAACTCTGTAACAGCTGTAATTAATATCCTTAAAAAGGTTTCTTCAGAACTCTGTAACAGCTGCATTCAATATCCTTAAAAAGGTTTCTTCAGAACTCTGTAACAGCTGTATTCGATATCCTTTAAAAGGTTTCTTCAGAACTCTGTAACAGCTGTATTCGATATCCTTAAAAAGGTTTCTTCAGAACTCTGTAACAGCTGCATTCGATATCCTTAAAAAGGTTTCTTCAGAACTCTGTAACAGCTGCATTCGATATCCTTAAAAAGGTTTCTTCAGAACTCTGTAACAGCTGTATTCGATATCCTTAAAAAGGTTTCTTCAGAACTCTGTAACAGCTGCATTCGATATCCTTTAAAAGGTTTCTTCAGAACTCTGTAACAGCTGCATTCGATATCCTTAGAAAGGTTTCTTCAGAACTCTGTAACAGCTGCATTCGATATCCTTAAAAGGTTTCTTCATAACTCTGTAACAGCTGCATTCGATATCCTTAGAAAGGTTTCTTCAGAACTCTGTAACAGCTGCATTCGATATCCTTAAAAGGGTTTCTTCAGAACTCTGTAACAGCTGCATTCAATATCCTTAAAAAGGTTTCTTCAGAACTCTGTAACAGCTGCATTCGATATCCTTTAAAAGGTTTCTTCAGAACTCTGTAACAGCTGTATTCGATATCCTTAAAAAGGTTTCTTCATAATCTGTAACAGCTGCATTCGATATCCTTAAAAAGGTTTCTTCATAATCTGTAACAGCTGCATTCAATATCCTTAAAAAGGTTTCTTCAGAACTCTGTAACAGCTGCATTCGATATCCTTAAAAAGGTTTCTTCAGAACTCTGTAACAGCTGCATTCGATATCCTTGAAAAGGTTTCTTCAGAACTCTGTAACAGCTGTATTCGATATCCTTAAAAAGGTTTCTTCAGAACTCTGTAACAGCTGCATTTGATATCCTTGAAAAGGTTTCTTCAGATCTCTGTAACAGCTGCATTCGATATCCTTGAAAAGGTTTCTTCAGATCTCTGTAACAGCTGCATTCGATATCCTTGAAAAGGTTTCTTCAGAACTCTGTAACAGCTGTATTCGATATCCCTAAAAAGGTTTCTTCAGAACTATGTAACAGCTGCATTCGATATCCTTAAAAAGGTTTCTTCAGAACTCTGTAACAGCTGTATTCGATATCCTTAAAAGGATTTCTTCAGAACTCTTAACAGCTGCAATCCTTAAAAAGGTTTCTTCAGAACTCTTAACAGCTGCAATCCTTAAAACGGTTTCTTCAGAACTCTGTAACAGCTGTATTCGATATCCTTAAAAAGGTTTCTTCAGAACTCTGTAACAGCTGTATTCGATATCCTTAAAAAGGTTTCTTCAGAACTCTGTAACAGCTGTATTCGATATCCTTAAAAAGATTTCTTCAGAACTCTTAACAGCTGCAATCCTTAAAAAGGTTTCTTCAGAACTCTGTAACAGCTGCATTTGATATCCTTAAAAAGGTTTCTTCAGAACTCTGTAACAGCTGCATTCAATATCCTTAAAAAGGTTTCTTCAGAACTCTGTAACAGCTGCATTCGATATCCTTGAAAAGGTTTCTTCATAACTCTGTAACAGCTGCATTCAATATCCTTAAAAAGGTAGAACTTAAATAATATGCTCCCAGGTTCACCATACATGGTTGAAATTAACTGAGCAAAGAACAGGTTAAACAAAGTCACCAGGTATCTTTAGTGACTGGTTTTCCAATGGGCATTTCATGGCTATTATTTCTTAGTTTCTTGTGCGCAGAAAAAAAAAATCGACTGTGCGCCATGAATCATGGGACGAGTTATGAAAGTCCCATAAGTTTTCACTGACCAGAATGTCCAAAGGTACGAATCGCTTTAGTCGCCCATTTGACATGTTGGTTGAGGATTCTGCAAATAGACAGACGGATATAGCGGAGACAGACAGTGAAGTGAACTGCCTAATGGCTATAAAAAAAATTTTTAAAGGTCAAGTTGAACATGGTCTCGTTCACGTATTCCTTTCCTGTGCCTGTGGCTGTGAGGTTTCCTGGCTGCATGCGCAATTCCCACACTCCTCCCTCTAGCCAGCCCCACCGTCACCTTCCACTGCACAACACACACACACACACACACACACACACAAAGATGTATGTGTTTGTTGTTCTCCCCTTCTCCCGAGACGGGGCCAATACTGGTCACGTGACAAAAGCTGAATATTGCGTGCCTCAGTTCGCGGTGCAAGTTAGTTGAAGAGCGGAAACTAGCACAGCTGCACTTCAACAGTTACTTCTGTCACGTTTTTTCACGGGTGGCTTGCGTGGAATCAACGAGGGGCTGTCTGCCTTCCAATTCACGGCGCCATTCACTCTGCCGGCGACATGTCTGCAAAAAACCTGTGCGCCGTGTTGTACGGTCGTCTTGACATGCGTGTGGTAAGAAGGGGTGAATGTGCATGTGTGTGTCAGTGTTGGAGGTGGGAGTTTGGAGTTCGCGTTATGCTCTGTGTCAGTGTAAGTTTTGTGTCTCAGTGTCTTTGGCATATATATTTTAAGCGTACTTTAGTGCACTGAAAAAATCAACCTTATCCCACTTTAGCATCATAAATTCCTGAGCTGAATTTAGGAAGCTAGAGTGGGACATTACCAGATCAACACTATGGGCATGTGACATATGTTGCATGTAATCCCCCTTTGTGTTAGGTTAAAAAAAAAATTAAAAAAAACCGCAGCGAGGAGGTACATATTGATACACACCATTGTCATGAATACAACCCGACACCTGTCGACTGGGTTACTCACTGTTGGGGGCCCCGAAGCCAGACTACATGGAAAGAACAACCCTCATACTGAGGCCAGGGAATTTAGATTGAAATTTGCGTTACTGAGGTCCAAATGTGAGCAACAAAACCCTTCTTTTTACGATAAAATAGAATAAATCATACTGATCACACTGATGTAAAGTTAACCACTATAGGGGGGCGGGAAGATAAGTAGATTTTGATTTTTAATGTCCAGAATCGTATGATTTTATTACTTCTGCCTGTGTGAGAACGCGTTTCGAAGAGTCGCAAGGCAAGAACATGCGAAGGTGAGGTCACCAGAGGAAAGCGTTCAGCGCGGTACAGTACATGTGACTGACCGCTGCCGCGCTGATGCTGATCTGTGGGCAGGTCACTGTGGCAGACAACTGATTCTGAACAGAAAGCTAAGAACAGAGCTCTTTGGGGACAAAAGGAAACAAACATTTTCAATTTCATGTATTTTATTCTAAATTGGTAGAAGACGCAATTCCGCCTTTATGAATGTTTTCCAGTTTCTTACCATTCATGACATATCATAAAGAATGAAATCGGTATTATACCGACTGCAAAGGTGAATTTACGAAGGCAGCACGGGATCATTTAGTTAGTAAGTACAATTTTGTTGATATTTTACGCAATGCACAACTTGGATATACTCCATGCTCTGCTTATTAACGTGTAGAATATTAATATCTAAATATGTGTTAACCCGGTTCGGTTTCAATGAACATTATCGGCGCTCTGTCCAGACAATAAATTCGGAAAGTATGATGTATATCGTGTAGGCCATAACTTAGTTGAGTGTATCATAAAAATGTATTGTTGTTGTGCTGGCTATGGTGAAATCTGACGCCCTTCCATGAGGGTTGTGGCCCATAAATGATTAAACAATCCATCTGTCTCTCCCTCTAGCTCTCTCACTGTCTCTCTTCCTCTCTCTCTCTGTCGCTCGCTCGTTTCTGTTTGTTGATCAGAGTGGGGTGGGGTGGGGAGGGCCTACACTCATTGTGTGTGCGTGTGTGTGTGTGTGTGTTGATGTGCGTGCACACATTTTGTGTGTGTGTGTGTGTGTGTGTACTCATTGTACATGAATGTGTTGCAGGAGGAGCGTCCAATTCCAGAACCAGCAGAAGGGGGTGAGTTGTGTTCACATCGTTCGTACTGTGAAGAAACTTGTCCATCAGTCAGAGTGACTTCCTTCAATTCCGCTTCACCCGCGGGGTGTAGAGTGGGGGAATGAATACCCATGATAAAATCTCTTAGACTATCACCGCCTCGAAGGTACAATTGCAACTGAAACGACGATACTTCCAGCAGCGGTCATGGCCGTTAAAGAGCTCATTTGTTACAAATAATTAAATGTGGGTGGGGATAGTGGAAGGAAAAAAGTCATGGTGACAATTTCGTGGTGGTGTACAGCGCTATTGAGCATGTTTTACATGGAAAGACACTGTGCAAATTCTTATTATGTCACTTTTCATGAGCAGCTTGGCAGAAAAATGAACATAACAGAGCCATGTCTGTTACAGCAAGCTGTTACCTAAAGACATTACTGACATAAAGCTGTCAGTTTGTGCAAATGCAGCATTTACACGATCCCTGGTATATCAGATGGACACACACACACTGTCTCTCTGTCTCTGTCTCAGTCTCTGTCTCTCTGTCTCTCTCTCTCTCTCTCTCTCTTTCTCTGTATCTCTATCTCGTGCGCGCACACCTGCGAACACACGCACATACACAAGCTGGCATTCACACGCACGTACGAAGACACACACATTCACAAACACTGACACACACTCGCACGCATGCGCGCGTGCACACACACACACACGCACGCACGCACGCACACACACAGGTGTAACCAAGCCCTGTGTGTCCCACAGAGGTGCAGATCGAGGTGCGGGCGGTGGGTGTGTGTGGGTCAGACCTGGCTCACTACCGGACAGGGTGCGGGGTGATCAGTGGTGTCCCCATCCCCCAGCCCATCGTTCTGGGTCACGAGAGCTGCGGGGTCGTCTCCGGCCTGGGGCCTGGCGTCACGGACCTGGTGCTGGGTGAGTGGCTGGCTGTCAGGAACTGCAGTGCTGTGGTCTGCAGCCAGCGTGGCTCTGCTTTTCTAGTCACTTCTTTGAGATTTTTTGGAGATGTGAATCATATTCAGCCATTCAACTCAAAGCAAATATCTGCATAACTATTATGTCAGTTACGCATCAGGATTTTTCTGTTCTTCCCGCTTTGTAGCATAGATGGAGACTCTCTGTAAGTGATAGGGAGGGGGTGCGTGTGTGTAGGGGGCGGGGGGGGGGGGGGGGAAGGCGCACGCAATATGTTTCATCTGAAAGGATTCCATTTTATAAATGCCACATATTCTCGATGTACAATCCTTAATTACACAGTGTTATCTATTGCCATCATATAAGTGGATAAGAAGAAAAATGTGTAGGGGTCTTTTATGCATACACCCCCGTAAAAGTTGCTATCGTTCATTGATGGCAGAACAGTAAAATCGCTTCTGGTTAAGAGCAAACGGTAGATCTTCCAGCCGCCGTGGCGAAGTGGTTAGCGTCGAGGATTTGCGGCTTAGAGGACGCGGGTTCGATTTCCAGCGGAGATGGGTTTTTCAGCCTGCGGCCGGCTCCTACACAGAGTTGAGTGTGTTGTGGGCTTAAATGGGATGACTGAGACCACATAGTTGAGTATCATCCACTTCACGGATGCGTCTTTGGGTGTAATTACCTGACCAACACTGCAAGTGTCTGTATCTCTCTGCCAGTTTGACGCCGGGATATCATTATGAAAGGAAGCATACAGTACAGCCTTGTCACGTAGTCCCAAACCTAAACGGACCTCCGTATCAGCATCAGCATCAGCATTGTCATCGTCATCGTCCTTCTTCTTATTCATCTTAAAAAGACCCAAATTATGTTACCTTTCATGCCCTACTCTCATGGTAACCTCACTTTTGATACCCCTCCACTTCCGTGCTTGGGATGAGCCCTGTCAAGGTCTTCAGTGTCGGCAGATTCATGGGGGACTTTGCTGGAGGGTCATTATAGCGGTCTCCACTTTTAGGGTGTTGGGGGGGGGGACGGACGCTCATTCAGTCTGGCTCCGCTACTAAACCATTATTGTCGGCAGTAGTGGGCTTAGTAGGTGGTGTCCTAAATACGTTAAAATTTTAATCAGAACAAGCACTAGTGAGCACCGCCGAAGTGACTCAGCAGTAGTGCAGGGTCTCCTCTGGTGTGTAGCCTCCTGACGACCTCACGTCGATAGTTCCCTGTGGACTGCCGGTGCTGGGGTTGCGACAGACGATACCGGATGTGGCCATGTATGGATGACTCGGAATGAGCAGCGTAAATGTAATGACACTGAAATGGTGTTGATGATAGCACTGCAGAAAAAAGGTAGATCTTGTTTCTTTTCTAGTGTATTGCTTCCGACTTCATTTTCATCATGAGTTACTATCATTTGTAAAGTAGATTCACCTTACTGGTAATTTTTTTTATTATATAAAAAAAGACGTCGTATGAAAATTGTTGGTGAGAAAGCATTATTTTACTTTCACTACGCGTATCAACTGTAACTCACTCCCGGTTAATCTGGGATAGAGAGGCAGACAGACAGACAGAGAAAAAAGCGTCACCACTACGAGCAGTATGAACTGAATTTTCAACTCATTGACGGGGATGGTTGCATTCATTTGAAGAGATACAAAACTGTAATAGCATGTCCATTGTGATCATGTCTCCCCATATGATGTTGCACAATGATTCCCACAGAAGTACTCTCAAGAGTATTTTTGTGCATGTAACGTATCTACTCCCTGACTGCCTACAGAAATACTCCCTTTTGCATGAATTGACTCGGGGGAGCATTTATCGCATACTTAGCATTCTTTTCCACACATCGTTTTGATGTTGTTGATATGGATACTTATACAGCGCCTATCCTGGTCGTGAGACCAAGCTCTAACCGCTCTACAAACACGGGGTCATTTGCACAACAGACTGCCTGCCTGGATACAGCCTGACGGCTGCCACTGGGCGCTCATCATTCGTTTCCTGTGTCACTCAATCAGTTTTCAGGCACGCACACATACTCAGACAGACATGTAACATTTTACGTGTATGACGTTTTGTTTACCCCGCCATGTAGGCAGCTATACTCCATTTTCGGGGATGTGCATGCTGGGTATATTCTTGTTTCCTTAACCCACCGAACGCTGACATGGACTGCAGGATCTATAACGTGTGATCTTCTGCGTGGGTATACACACGAAGGGGTTCAGGCACTATCTGGTCTGCACATATGTTGACCTGGGAGATCGGAAAAATCACCACCCTTAAATGTGTGTGGTCATGCGAACGCGTGTGTACAGTATGTGCATACGCGTGAACCTTTTGCATGTCCGCGCATGTGTGCACGTTCATAAACATGATTTTACTGTGGTAACACTACACTGATAAGGGAGGGATGGGGGAAGTGAAAAGTAAAGGTATGTGTATGGGTTTTTTTCTTTTTATAAGAGGGGTGAGGTGGGGGTAATTTTATCTAGAGAGAGAGTCGTTTTGATTTTACTTCCTGGAAGCAGATCTGCTACATGCACAACATACCACGAAAACTTGTAAGGAGACAGTCATTCTGTGACGTTACACACTCCGCCACATCTCCCATCCTTTCCTTCACCATACAGGTGACAAGGTGGCGGTCTCCCCCAAGTACCCGGGGTGTGGTCACTGCCTGTGGTGTGGAGAGGGGAGGGCCAACCTGTGTCCCTACGCCAAGATGATGTCCGTTACCCCCACCCCGGGATCTCTGGCCACCTTCATAGTCTGGCCTGCCAAGCTCTGCTACAGGTAACCTGGGGGGGAAGGTCCGTGTGTGTATTTTTTTCTTTATATTTATTGAGTGTATATCATAAGAGTGTATCTTCAAATTTGACACTTAGGCGAATGCCTCATGCCACGGACCAAATCACTAATCATCACCATTTCCAAGAAATGAAATCTCCAACACTACCAGAACTACCGCACTATCATTTTGATCAGCACACTTGCGAAGTAATGCTCAAAATCATTCTGAACAAATTAAAGCCACCAGCAGGTACCATTATATGCTGAAGAACAAGCTGAAGTAAAATGGAACAGATCTTTAACCTGCGTACTCTTTGCAAAATACATCTCCAACACTCTACTGAGTTCTACCACGTCTTCATAGATTCCAGAAAAGGTGCTTTTCAGAGTCTGGTTCTATGGGCCACAGTGAAAACATAACACAGGCCAAAAGCTTACCAACACCATCCAGCAGCTATTTTTCAAAGCAAGCACTGTGACACTCACACAGGGTGTTATTGAAGAGTGGTTCCGTACATCGGTTGGAGTCCATCTGGGCTGCCTTCTGTGTCGCACACTGCTCAACATACTCCTGGAATGCATTATAAGTGAAAGGCTATGTCAACACAATCAACATTGGAGGAAGAAGAACCGTCACGAACCATCGCCATCGATCGTCTGGCAGGAAGTGAGCAAGAACGCGCCGAGCTTGTTAAAAGACTTGATCAAACATAGAGCATCAACAAGATATGGCATGGAAACCAGCGTCTAAAAGACCAGAAATCCTCTCAAGGGTAGCAAAAACAAAATCAGAATTGTCCGGACTGAAACTTTTAATTTGTGGAAGGACAGCTGAAGAAGGACAGCAACATCTCTATGAAACACAAGATCAGACTCCAACGTGCACTGGTACATTCTATCTACCATTCGCATGCGAGACATGAACCCTTACGGTGGATTTTGAAAGAAGAATTCAAGCCATGACGTGTTATTCCAAAAGATAAGAAACATCAGATACACTGATCACATCACTAATGAACAAGTACATGAAGCAGTACATTTGACCTCGTG
This sequence comes from Babylonia areolata, assembly GCA_011634625.1. Classification (NCBI taxonomy): domain Eukaryota; kingdom Metazoa; phylum Mollusca; class Gastropoda; order Neogastropoda; family Buccinidae; genus Babylonia; species Babylonia areolata. The sequence goes on along the minus strand of JAAQRG010234474.1, from coordinate 3,497 downwards.
AAGATCAGCAGTACATGAAGCAGTACATTTGACCTCGTGAAGATCAGCAGTACATGAAGCAATACATTTGACCTAATGAAGATCAGCAGTACATGAAGCAGTACATTTGACCTCGTGAAGATCAGCAGTACATGAAGCAGTACATTTGACCTAATGAAGATCAGCAGTACATTTGACCTAATGAAGATCAGCAGTACATGAAGCAGTACATTTGACCTTATTAAGATCAGCAGTACATGAAGCAATACATTTGACCTTATGAAGATCAGCAGTACATGAAGCAGTACATTTGACCTCACGAAGATCAGCAGTACATGAAGCAGTACATTTGACCTCATGAAGATCAGCAGTACATGAAGCAGTACATTTGACCTCGTGAAGATCAGCAGTACATGAAGCAGTACATTTGACCTCATGAAGATCAGCAGTACTGAAGCAGTACATTTGACCTCATGAAGATCAGCAGTACATGAAGCAGTACATTTGACCTCATGAAGATCAGCAGTACCTGAAGCAGTACATTTGACCTCATGAAGATCAGCAGTACATGAAGCAGTACATTTGACCTCATGAAGATCAGCAGTACATGAAGCAGTACATTTGACCTCATGAAGATCAGCAGTACATGAAGCAGTACATTTGACCTCATGAAGATCAGCAGTACATGAAGCAGTACATTTGACCTCGTGAAGATCAGCAGTACATGAAGCAGTACATTTGACCTCGTGAAGATCAGCAGTACATGAAGCAGTACATTTGACCTCGTGAAGATCAGCAGTACCTGAAGCAGTACATTTGACCTCATGAAGATCAGCAGTACATGAAGCAGTACATTTGACCTCGTGAAGATCAGCAGTACATGAAGCAGTACATTTGACCTCATGAAGATCAGCAGTACATGAAGCAGTACATTTGACCTTATGAAGATCAGCAGTACATGAAGCAGTACATTTGACCTCATGAAGATCAGCAGTACATGAAGCAGTACATTTGACCTCATGAAGATGAGCAGTACATGAAGCAGTACATTTGACCCATGAAGATCAGCAGTACATGAAGCAGAAGCAGTACGTGAAGATCAGCAGTACATGAAGCAGTACAGATCAGCAGACCTCACATTTGACCTCATGAAGATCAGCACACATTTGACCTCATGAAGATCAGCAGTACATTTGACCTCGTGAGCAGATACATTTGACCTCGTGAAGATCATCATTTGACCTCATGAAGATCAGCAGTACATTTGACCTCATGAAGATCAGCAGTACATTTGACCTCATGAAGATGAGCAGTACATGAAGCAGTACATTTGACCTTATGAAGATCAGCAGTACATGAAGCAGTACATTTGACCTCATGAAGATCAGCAGTACATGAAGCAGTACATTTGACCTCATGAAGATCAGCAGAACTCTGCCAAGGAAAGGAGGCTACGTTGACATGGCCACATAACAAGACCCAGTGGCGTTGATAAAACAGTTATCCACGGAAATATTGAGGTTGGGATACCGAGAGGAAGACGAAAAACGATGGACTGACGACAGCAGAATGGAGAGGAAATCCATTCGCAGACACACTGGCTTTGACACACAACCTGGAGGAATCTGGTGAACAGTTCTGTGCGGCGCCCCATTGACTCTCCACGGAGTTGAGGGAGAAGAGATTAAGTGTGCTCATATTCCTCCTGTTTTCATATTTCTTTATAAGAGTTCTGTGGGGTTGCGAGGCGTCGAACATTTAATAGTAGTAGTAGCAACGGTAGTAAAAGTAGTGGTCGTGTCGTTGTTGATATTGTATATGCGTGAATGTATATTGAGGGAGTGTCTATCTGTGTCTGTGTGTGGGTGTGTGTGCAGACTATCCCCAAAAGTGAGCTGGGAGGAGGCGGCTATGATTCAGCCAATGGCCTGCGCCCTTTTTGGGTGTCAAAGGGCAGGGGTCAAGCCAGGTCAACGTCTTTTGGTCTGTGGAGCGGGTGAGTTGGCCTATCGTTATGACAACCATGATAATAATAATGATGATAATAATGATAATAATGACAAGAAGAATTACGATGATGATAAATGTTGTTGACATTTTTGACCACGCCATATGGGCAGCCATATTCCGATTCCGGCTGGGTGGGTGAGGGGATGCTGGATATGTTATTGTTTCCATAACCCACCGAACAATGACATGGATTATGGGATCTTTTACGTGCGCATTTGATCTTCTGCGTGTGAATGTACACGAAGGGCACTAATGCACCAGCTGTTCTGCACATTACTGACCAGAGAGACAGGAAACATCTCCACCCTTATCCCAGCAGGTGCCGATACCGGGATCGAACCCAGACCCTCAGATCGAAAGTCCAATGCTCTGATCACTCGGCTTTTGCCTCCTCGGTGTGTTGAGAGAGGTAGGAATCAATATCATCACAGCGACTGGGGTGGAAACTGTTCTTTGGACAGCTAGATTTTCATTGATTTACCTTCATTTCTATACATCATTTTCAGTTCTGCCCAATAGAGAGAGGCTGGAATAAACGGTTGACAGGATGCACTTCATTAGATGTCATAGATATTGCTTCAAAGGCGATAGATTTCAAAAACCTGTGATTCACAGACAACTTTCACCAGTCTATCAATATTGTTTCCTCCTCACAAACAGCAGCGGTCCCAAATGATTCATTCATTAAGAAAGTTGGTGCGCTTTCATTGATGGACTGATACAGAACTGGGTCACAGTTGTTGCAGTGGAAGCAAAAGGTGTAGCCATTGCATTGCATTGTACTGTACTGCACTGCACTGCACTGCACTGGACTGTGTTACGTTTTGTCACAACAGATTCTCTGTGTGAATTCTTTTGACTGCTGACCCCGCTGAGTGAGTCTGGCAGCAGTGGAGCGCCGCCCTTTTCGCTCTCGTTTTTTCCTGCCTGCACGTGCACGTGTTTTACTATCAGTTTGACATGGTACAGCACATGACACCAGACATGGAGTATACTACAAACTCCTCCTTTTGCTATCAAAGTGGATTTGTCTAGAGAATTTTGCCAGGGACAGCCCATGCGTTTCCTTGGGTTTGTATCCGTGCGCGAAGTGCAGACTACACAATGGTCCTTGATTCCGAAGGGCAATCACCTAGACCATCACTCAAGGTCTAGTGGAGAAGGGGAGCATAATCCCGGTCCGTATATGAAACTTACACACACACACACACACACACACACACACACATACATACATACATATACATACATACATACATACACACACACACACACACACACACACACACACACATATATATATATATATATATATATATACATGCATACATACATATATATATATATGTTAGGGTGTGTTTGTATGATATCTGTGTTCATCATTGTGTTGTACGGTTTGTCATTGTCACTTCTCTTTCTCCGCTCCCTTGTCCTCCTCCTCCTCCTCTCCGTCTTCTGTGTCTTCGTTTGGAACTTTCATCATCATTTTCATTTGTCGTCATCATTTG
>JAAQRG010234472.1:0-7500 GCA_011634625.1 Babylonia areolata | reverse complement strand
TGATGATGGTGTGGGTTGGTGACACTGATGATGATGATGACGGTGTGGGTTGGTGACAGTGATGATGATGATGACGGTGTGGGTTGGTAACAGTGTGGGTTGGTGACAGTGTGGGTTGGTGACAGTGATGATGATGGTGACGGTGTGGATTGGTGACAGTGATGATGATGATGACGGTGTGGGTTGGTAACAGTGTGGGTTGGTGACAGTGTGGGTTGGTGACAGTGTGGGTTGGTGACAGTGATGATGATGGTGACGGTGTGGGTTGGTGACAGTGTGGGTCGGTGACAGTGATGATGATGGTGACAGTGTGGGTTGGTGACAGTGTGGGTTGGTGACAGTGATGATGATGGGGATGGTGTGGGTTGGTGACAGTGATGATGATGGTGACGGTGTGGGTTGGTGACAGTGTGGGTCGGTGACAGTGATGATGATGGGGATGGTGTGGGTTGGTGACGGTGTGGGTTGGTGACAGTGATGATGGTGTGGGTTGGTGACAGTGTGGGTTGGTGACAGTGATGATGATGGTGATGGTGTGGGTTGGTGACAGTGATGATGATGATGATGGTGTGGGTTGGTTACGGTGTGGGTTGGTGACAGTGATGATGATGATGATGGTGTGGGTTGGTGACGGTGTGGGTTGGTGACAGTGATGATGATGATGATGGTGTGGGTTGGTGACGGTGTGGGTTGGTGACAGTGATGATGATGGTGATGGTGTGGGTTGGTGACAGTGATGATGATGGTGTGGGTTAGTGACAGTGATGATGATGGTGATGGTGTGGGTTGGTGACAGTGATGATGATGATGACGGTGTGGGTTGGTGACAGTGTGGGTTGGTTGCAGTGATGATGATGATGACGGTGTGGGTTGGTGACAGTGTGGGTTGGTTACAGTGATGATGATGATGACGGTGTGGGTTGATGACGGTGTGGGTTGGTGACAGTGTGGGTTGGTTGCAGTGATGATGATGATGACGGTGTGGGTTGGTGACGGTGTGGGTTGGTGACAGTGTGGGTTGGTTGCAGTGATGATGATGATGACGGTGTGGGTTGGTGCGGTGTGGGTTGTTGACAGTGATGATGATGGTGTGGGTTGGTGACAGTGATGATGATGATGACGGTGTGGGTTGGTGACAGTGTGGGTTGGTGACAGTGATGATGATGATGACGGTGTGGGTTGCAGCCCAATGGTCAGTACTACTGGACAAAGCAGGACCCGGCACTGGGCCAGTCGGAGCTACCTGGACGTCTGCAGCCCATGTGGCCCCCCTGCCATGAGGAGGCCGATAGTGACACCCGCCCAGGACTCAAGTACACGGAAGCAGGTCTGGTCACTACCCTTGACACCTGGGCTTGATGTCTGTGCTGTGCTTGTCTCTTGGTCTATTTGAGGCGGCTTGATTTGGGGTTGATTGGTTGGCTGCCTTGTCTTGTGTGTCTTCTGGCTTTGTCTTGGCTGTGTTGGTTTTGCTTCATATAGAGTCATTGTCTTTGTCTTGCGTTGCTTTTCTTTTTTTGTTGGTTTGGTTTTGTATTGGTTCGTTGTCTTTGTCCTGATTTTTGGGGTTTTTTTTCCTTGGCTGTTTGATTTTTGTGCTGGTTCACTGATTTTATTTCAGCTTCATCTGTTGTTGATTTTTTTTTTTTGTGTTTGTTTGTTTGTCTGTTGTTATTTTATTGTTTTGTAGAACAGATCACTCACTGGCTTGCGCTTGTCTTTATTATTTTTAAGAGTGGACATGAGTACTGTAAATGGCTGTATGATTAAATATGATTTCTCTCATTTTGTTTGGTATGCCTGTGAATGTGCATGTTTGTACATGTGTGCATTATTATGTGCTTTTGCTTGTGTGTTTACACATCAGCTGGGCATCAGTTACTTGGGTTTTAACCTGGCGCATTTCAAGCTGTCTGTTTCCCAGCGCTTGGCAAGTAGTCATCAGGCAAAAAGCAACTGGTGTCAAGCACCTACACTGTTAGCAGTGATTATCTCCTTGCCCCAACATCCTGCAAAGCCATACAGCAAGGGTCTAAAAGGGCACGGCGCAGTTGTGGGCAATTAGGGACAATTTGCTCTGCCACAGTCATGGGCTGTGGTACAGTGCCAGGCCCACAGTGCTCACTGCCCCAATCTCCCTGCAGCCACTCTCACATTTCACTCCTCGCCATGTCGCTCCATCATTTCTGTCTCCAGCCTTCCTGCGGATGTAGTTTGCTTAGGACAGACAGGATTTAACAGTTGTTGTGTTGTGTTTTTTTTGTGTGTGTGTGCGTGTTTGTTGATGTATAATCCAGAGATATTTGTGTGTGTGTGTGTGTGTCTATGCAGTCCCAGATTGTACCGTGTGTTCGAATCCAGAGTGTTTGCAACTGTAAGAGCTGTGTAAGCCATGTGCTTTGCATCTAGCTGACTGTGAACTTTGGTGTGTGGAGTACTGAACATGACATTGTTTGAAAGAGATAGAGAAGAAGGACTGTGTGATACGTACTTTGGCTGTTGCCCACAATGAGTAGCAATGTGGAGTGCCACAGATGAAACAGTAAATGGCATTTTGAGAGAAAGTGAGGCATGATTAAGTAAAAACTCTGATATAGCCAGCAGTTGATAGAATGGTGAACAATCAGTTTTATACGCCATGCTAAGTAGCAGACTGCAGATGTGTAGCCCGTTTTGGGGTATGTTTTCGAGTAAAAAAGGAAATTTCTTATTTATTTATTAGCATTTGAAATTCTGATCCCTCCACCTCCAGCCCCAATTAATATTACCATTAAACTTGTGAATGTGGCAAATGCTACTTCCCTTCTAGGAAGGAAACATTCAAACACATCTGTGTACATTACATGTTCATGTGACACTTTTCTGAATAGGTTTTATTATTTTTCTCCACCCATCTGTTTCAGTTTCTTTTGTTTGAGAAGAACTGTTACATTTTCCACCAGAAAACTTTTTTTTTTCTATGGAGCCAAACCATGTGTATTGGGATGTAGGTTAAAACATCACATCAGTAGGTGTAGAGAAGGCTGGGGTTTGTTTTAGTCCCTCAGGGCTTTTTTTTTAGCCTCTGATGTCCTGGGGTCTCCCAGTACAACCCTCTCCTGTTGTGTGACTTGGTGAGACAGAGTACAGTAGTCTGTAAGTTTGTTATTTTTCTTGCCCCTCCCCCCCACTCCCCCTCTCCCCACCTCCTCCTCTACCACCCCCTTCCCACTCTGAATCCTCACACATCTGCATAACTTAACCTTTATGGGTGTTGTTCCCACATTTTCTTATTTGTTTCATGTTTACAGCTAACATGTTAATTCTGGTGGCACTAAATCTGCTGTTGTAGTGTTGAAATATACGTATTTAAAACAAAATGAATGAAGTCAGTGAATGATGGAAAAGTTGGCTGTAGTGTGTCTCTGTTGATATCAGGTTATGTCACAGTAGGCAAGCCAGCTGTGTTTGGTTTACACAGCTTTCAGGGCTTGAAGAAGCTGCCCACCACTTTCTGTGGCTGTCAACATGTTGGCATGACTTCAGTATGTTATGGGATGTAAAAATTCTTTCCTCTTGAAAATTTTCCCAGTATAGATCTGGTCTGTACAGGTCAGTGTCAGTATAATTATGCTTGTCAATGACCGAAAGATGTATATCCTTTTTAAGCAGTACTGTCTATGGATTGCTGCACTCTCTCTCTCTTTTTTTTTTCTTTTTTTTTTTTTTAACTGATTTTCGGAGAAAAGTGATCAAACATGACAACAAAATGAGAAACACCAATGAACCAGTTGTGGATTATTGTGCCTGTTGAAAGTAATGATAGAACTCAATGTTTTTGCTAGGAAAAGAAATCTTTTATGTGTGTGTGTGTGAATTCTATGGATTTTGTGACAGAAACACTTGACAAAAAAAAAAAAGAAAAAAAAAGCCCAAAACAATATTCACCAATACATTTGACACATAAAATGTGCTATGTGTGTAAAACATTAGTGTGGTTGTGACAAAATGATGGGAAACACTGGCAATGATTCCTGGGCACTGGATGCTGTGCTGGAGATCGGTAAGTTTGATGAGCTAATGGCGGTATGGAACAGTGCATGCAAAGGAAGAGATAGTGTCAAATAATGATTAGATATACAACAAACGCTCCACAAAGTGTCAGTAAAGAGTGAGGTTGTGCCTTTATAATTCAAATTGAAACCACAAAAAAGAGGCAAGAACATTTTCAACACAAAATTGTCTTTGTCCAGCACAAAGAGAAGGAGTATTTCCCATTGTGTGGTTACCAAGCAGACTGTTGAAGGATGACACAGGATGTCGATGTGAAGCTGAACATTTTTCGTTTGCTTCTGTCAGCTCTGGGTTAGGAAAACAAATCCACCACTTTTGATTCGTATATGGGAATTGTTATCATTTTGTTTTAGTTGTTACCCTCTCCTCTTACATTTTATTGTCCATTTTAAAGTTGATTGATTGATTGATGTGGATACTTATATAGCACCTATCCTCGGTCAGAGACCAAGCTCTAAGCACTTTACATACACAGGGACATTTGCACCACAGGCTGCCTACCTGGGTAGAGGCGACTGATGGCTGCCACTGGGCACTCATCATTCGTTTCCTGTGTCATTCAATCAGATTTCAGACGCACACACATACACACTCAGACTGGGTTTATTCTTGTTTCCATAACCCACCAAACGGTGACATGGATTACAGGATCTTTAACGTGCGTATTTGATCTTCTGTGTGCGCATACACACGAAGGGGGTTCAGGCACTAGCAGGTCTGCACATTTGTTGACCTGGGAGATTGGAAAAATCTCCACCCTTTACCCACCAGGTGCACCGAGATTCGAATCCAGGACCCTCAGATTGAAAGTCCAGCGCTTCAACCATTCAGCTATTGCACCCGACTGAAATGCTGTCACCACTTCAGCTCCCCCCACCTGCCCCACTCTTTTTGGGTCTTCAGCTGTTTTCATACCAGATGATCATTATCATTAGTAGTAGTATATGTAGTAGTTGTAGTTGTCATTGTTGATGACCCAGTAGTTGTTGTAAAAATAGTAGTCATCATAGTAGTATTGTATTATTATTATCATATGTATTTGTTATTGTTTTATTACTATAATTATTAAATAATGATAATAATGATGATGATAATGATTATTATTGTTGTTGTTGTTGTTCTTCTTCTTCTTCTTCTTCTTCTTATTATTATTATTATTATTATTCATTACTGTTAGTAGTGGTAGTATTGATAAAGATATCAAGATAATTAAAGTTATGAAGATCCATCAACAGTGTAATGTTTGTAATGTAGTGCATGATTATTTTATCATTCATCTACGAGAAGGAGCACTGTTTTGAATTGTTTCATTGAATTATTTTGTTTACATCAGCTATGATGCACTGATGGAGTTCCATGTTTGTGTGATTCAGAGTTGTACTCATCCACATTGTTTTTGAGAGGGGCCTAATATTGTCAGAGATTACAAGAAAAAGAACAGTAACAAGATGGTGTTGGGATTAGTCAAGGAAAGAAAAGGCAGCGATTGCAAAAGGACAGGACAGAGGGAAATGCGAGGAAGGAAGGGGGGACAGTATAAAGTAAAGGAGAGAACAAAAACGGGAACGCACATTATTCAGTTGCTGAAATGTTAGGATAGGTATCTATCTAGGTACCATACATATCTCAAACAAAAATAAACACTTGGTATTATACACTCCGGGCCAAATGGATCCTGACTCACTAATAATCAACAAGAAGTGGATGTGACTTTTATAAATAGCTCAGGTGTGTCCTTGACAGCCCTGTTTGAGTTCTGCTGTCTGTCTCTTTGAGCACTGAGCACAGTGAGCAATGCAGAAAAATTGACTCTTACAGCGCTGACTTTCTGGTTGGCCATAGGTGTTGCTCCTAGCTTTGTGTTCTGTGCATCATCCTGAAAATAATAGGTAAATATATATTTTTTTTTTTTAATGTTGACACTTTGTAAAAATCTTGTTTGAGGCCATATGTATTCCAGATTTCAGTAAAAACTAATGTATATTTCTTTTTGTACTTCTTTTTCTTCTTCTTTGTTCATGGGCTGTTGCACAAGTGGGCTTTTATGTGAATGACCGGTTTTTTACCCCGCCATATAGGCAGCCATACTCCGTTTCCGGGGATGTGCATGCTGGGTATGTTCTTGTTTCCATGACCCACTGAACGCTGACATTGATTACAGGATCTTTAACATGCGTATTTGATCTTCTGCTTGCGTATACACACAAAGGGGGTTCAGGCACTAGCAGGTCTGCACATAAGCTGACCTGGGAGATTGGAAAAATCTCCACCCTTTACCCACCAGGTGCCGTAACCGAGATTCGAACCCGGTACCCTCAGATTGAAAGTCCCAACGCTTTGAGCATTCGACTATTGCACCCATCTTTCTCTTTGTACAAATAGGTGATTATATGTCCACCTCCTCCCTCTCCTTCCCATTCCTATAGTTCACTTGCAGATATATATATTACATACACACACCCATTCCCATGACACTTAAATTTCGTTTTCTTTTACTTCTTAGCCAGACTACACAGACTTTCACAGTTAACTGATGAATGAGAACTTGAAATTTCACCAAATCTATCATAAAACATTATTTTTCTTCTTTTCTTTTTTTTCTTTTTTTTTTCTTTTTTTTTTCCAGAGCTTTTAAAAATAAAAAAAAAGAAGATAAAAACAGATAACAGACATGTGTGCATTGGGATAGAAATAAGTAAAAGGGTGTGCCCTGGTATCCATCAGACATGAGAAAGAAAAAGCGGTTTATACAATGACAAATATCGCGATCCTTTTCTTTTGTTGGGAGAAACGAAGAATCTGGAACAAAGTATGGAAAGTCCTCCTCATGTGTTTAATAATACTAATAATAGTAATAATAATGATAGTATTCATATAGCACTGAATCTTGTGCAGAGACACAGCATCCTGTGTTTGTAAAATGAGAAATACAGACTCTTCTGAAAATTCTGAAAACTGTTTAAAGTCCTTACAGATAAACAGATCTTCTCCTCAGTGAAGGGTTGTATGATGTATTCCGTGACCCAGAAGGATTTTCCCCATTTTATTTGTGTTCTTTCTTCTTCTTTTTTTCTTCTTTTTTTTTGTGTGTGTGCAATGTTCATGATAGTTCTGGGGGGAAAAAAATAATATAAATGAGTAGAAGTTAATTCTCTTGCATTGCTTCTTTAGTGTCTGTGCGGTGTCCCTTGGCAAAAAGTAGGAGACCAGCTCAGCAGTGAAGAGCCACTGTATAATTGTTCATTGTGTTACACTGATTGCTGTGTTTCAGAACACCAGGCGGCCATGGTGCTGATGCGGAAAGAGTACAATCAGCAGGTGGAGAAATTACAGGTAATCAGATTGTGAAAACTTTTTTTTTATTTAATTTTTTATTATTATTTTTTGTATGTTTGTTAGAAAGCCAAGGAGGGATAGGTTGGTGCAGTAGTGGAGAGGAATGTAGCT
>JAAQRG010234460.1:0-2500 GCA_011634625.1 Babylonia areolata | reverse complement strand
AACAAGGATCGTCAGTGCGCTTAAACAGGTGGCTTTTCTTTTCTTTTCTTTTTTTTTTCTTTTTTTTTTTCTCTTTTCTTTTGTTGTTGTTGTTGTTGTCAGCACTATTCACAAAGATCATTAGTACACTTAAACAGGTGGGTTACTTCTTTTGTTGTTGTTGTTGTTGTTGTTGTCAGCACTATTCACAAAGATCATCAGTGCACTTAAACAGGTGGTTTTCTTTTTTTTTATCTTTTATACTTGTCAGCTGTATTCAGTCTCATCCCAGGAAACCGGAAGACAGGAAGTGTCCCATATCCTCTTGTGGGGAGGGGGGGGGGGCCTTTCCATGACCCCTGCTCACGTCAGTGATGGCCTCTTGATTAACAGCGGCCAGGCGATGGAAGATTTTTTTTTTTTTTTTTTTTTTTGTATTTCTTTTTATCACAACAGATTTCTTTGTGCTAGCCTAGAGGTAACGCGTCCGCCTGGGAAACGAGAGACTCTGAGCGCACTGGTTCGAATCCCGGAACAGTCGCCAGTATTTTCAGCAACCCTCCACTAAACCCTGAGTGGCGGTCTGGACGCTAGTCATTCGGATGAGACGATAAACCGAAGTCTCGTGTGCAGCATGCACATGGTGGGGTGTAAAAGAGCCCACGGCAAGTGAAGAAAAAAAAAGTTAGTCCTGGCAAAATTTTTGTTGAAAATCCACTTCGATAGGAAAAGAAGGCAGCAAAGGTAATGGGTGGCGCTCTCTGTGTAGCAACGCGCTATCCCTTGGGGGAGAGCGGCCCGAATTTCACACAGACAAATCTGTTGTGTCAAAAGAGTAATACAATACAATACAATACAATACAATACAATACAAAACTATACAAACAAACAAACAAAAACCAACAAAAAGCAACCAGACAAATAACATCAATTCAATACAATTAAAACGTAATACACAAATTCGCATACAACAACAGGCGTTCAAAACCGACAATTGCCAACGGACACATGTCCTAGGCGCAAAATAAATCAAAACAATAAGAGGAATATAGATAGATAAATAAATAAATAAATAAATAAATAAATGAAATGAAATGAAATGAAATACAACACAGTAAGGGTATCCAATCATCAAGTCCAGATTTTTTTTTTTTTTGATCGAGGCTTTCCAGAAAATAACTAAATGTGAATGGACCTGAACAGTGTTCCCAATGGGCCTGATTTTTTGAGGGTCACTGTGACCCTTTGACTGGAATTTTTGAGGGTCATTGTCACATTTCTGAGGGTCAACAGGAAAACATACAAAAAATCAATGAAGACAATTGTACAATGAAAATGAAAAGAAACCCACACCTTCTCCAAACAAGGGCATTTGAAATGCTTGAATACAATGAAAACACAGTCAACTACTTATAATGAGCACATAACCATACTCACTACTAATGAACACACAACAGCGTTTGCCTGCATCGGCAAGGGAAGTTACTCTAACACGTTTTTGGCCAGCTCAGTTTCATCTGCTATGCACTAGCCTAAGCTTAGGCCCACGATGCGTGCTTCGCGGTTTTCCTGGAAGCCGTAAGATGCTTGTTAGTTTCAGGAAAAAGTGTGCGTCACATTGACGCACAGGGTAAAAATTTTGTGCGTCAAAGTTGTAAATCTGTGCGTCATTTACGCACATATGTACGTTTTGGGGAACACTGCTGAACCGTGGCTTAAAGCAAAGAGAGCGGTTAAAGAGAGAGAGAGAGAGAGAGAGAGAGAGGAATGTTCTAACACAGAATTTCCAGATGGTACGGACACTGTTTATGCTGAAAGAATCTCCGTTATTCCTAGAAGAGGAAAGGGGTAGGGCGAGGAGTCGGGGGTGTGGGGGTTGGGGGGGTGGGGGTGGGGGATTAGATCAGAACACCCGCCATTCTACATACTTTATACGATGAAAACATTATGTTAAAAGGTATACCCAGTTGTTGTTTTTTTGTTTGTTTGTTTTTTGTTTGTTTTGTTTTGTTTTCGTTTTGGTCATCACATTTAAAACAATATGCTGAAGACATCAAGGCAAAAGACGTGACCTTATAATTATTTTTCTGGGACAAGTTGTTCTTTTAAAGCTTGGATCTCAGGATCACATGGATGACCCTACCCTTTTTTTCTTTTTTTCTTTCTTAATTCTTCAAAGAGGGAGCACACACAGCCTTGATCGACATTATTCGTCCTGTACGTAGAATGACCAATAAAAAAAAATTATTCGATTATCTCACAGTCAAATCGGAACTGTATCACCCATTAATGTATCAATGCTCTCTCTCTCTCTCTCTCTCTCTCTCTCTCTCTCTCTCTCTCTCTCTCTCTCTCTCTCTCTCTCTCAGGGTAACTGGTTCATTGAGTTGTTAAGTCAACCCCTTGTTTGTTATCTATAATATGCACGGGAATAATCCGAAGTAAGAAAGTGAATTGATTGATAGATGTGTTCTCTCTCTCTCTCTCTCTCTCTCTCTCTCTCTCTATATATATATATATA
>JAAQRG010234439.1:0-12213 GCA_011634625.1 Babylonia areolata | reverse complement strand
GAGGGTCCCGGGTTCGAATCACGGTGACGGCGCCTGGTGGGTAAAGGGTGGAGATTTTTACGATCTCCCAGATCAACATATGTGCAGACCTGCTAGTGCCTGAACCCCCTTCGTGTGTATATGCAAGCAGAAGATCAAATACGCACGTTAAAGATCCTGTAATCCATGTCAGCGTTCGGTGGGTTATGGAAACAAGAAAATACCCAGCATGCACACCCCTGAAAACGGAGTATGGCTGCCTACATGGCGGGGTAAAAATGGTCATACACGTAAAAGCCCACTCGTGTGCATACGAGTGAACGTGCGAGTTGCAGCCCACGAACGCAGAAGAAGAAGAAGAAGAAGAAAGAAGTACTATGACGCTCGAACTTTACGAGGCAAAGTTGCACTGGCTCATAGTGCTGCAGCCTTGGGGTCTAGTTGGCCCTTTGGGAAACCGCCCCAGCACGGATTGTTCTGAAGCCGTCTTGGCCGTGAGAGTTGGGATGTAACTTGGGCAAGAAGACACTACACACCATAATCGAATTCCAACCCAGATACTCAGCACAGCAGTCGCCTTCACTGCTGTTCTGATGGTCTTACAATAGTCAGACACAGTTGACTTTTAACTCACTCATTACGGCCAGTCCTCTCTTCTCCTCTACACAGACCCCTCGGGTGTCCAGTGGGTGTCTCAATGACCCAACCTTTAGCTTCTGTCGTCAGAATTGTGGTATTCTTTGTCAACATTCACCTCTTCAGTATAAGAGCCTTCCGCGTGCAATATTTTGATGGTGGTAATTGGGGCGCTGTTAACGTCTTCTCTTTCGCCGTTCGTATGGAGAGAGTTAATACAAGTGGCTATCCCTCTGAAGGTCAGGTTGTTCTCTTGATGTGGTCCGATCATATTTTTTTTTCTACATTCTATCTTGATTTATCTATTTATTTATTTCATTTTGTTTTTAATATCTGTTTTTCATTTATTGTTTCAATTTATTGATTCGAGAATTTGATGACTTATCTATTTATATTTTATTTATTAGTGCATCTTATTTTAATTTAGTTTACTTTCCCACGAGGCCTGACTAAGCGCGCTGGGTCGCGCTGCTGGTCAGGTGTCTGCCTCAGTAGCAGATGTGGCGTAGCGTATATGGATTTGTCCGCCCGGAACGTAGTGACGCCTCCTTGCGTAACTGACCTGACCTGACCTGAACGGTCCGTGGCGTTGTTGACGTTTGTGATGGTCGTGGATCAGTGAATAAAGCTGGGCAGAGATGGAGGTCTGTGTCAGTCTCTATAAAGTGTTATTGTCAAGGCCTGACTAAGCGCGTTGGGTTACGCTGCTGGTCAGGCATCTGCTTGGCAGATGTGGTGTAGCGTATATGGATTTGTCCGAACGCAGTGACGCCTCCTTGAGCTACTCAAACTGAAACTGTCAATGAGTTAGTGTGTCTGGTCCGCTAGTAGTGACACAGGACAAGTACTTTAGGATATGCATTCATGCACGCCGTTGTACACGCTGTCTCGTTCCACGTCTCTCTGTCTCTGTCTGTCTGTCTGTCTGTCTCTGTCTGTCTGTCTCTCTCTCCCCCCCTCTCTCTCTCTCTCTCAAGTACGTAGAACATGAATCAATCATGCCGTCGTACACGCTCTCGTTCTCCGTTTCTCTCTGTCTCTCTCTGTCTCTGTCTGTCTCTATGACTCTGTATCTCTGTCTCTCCCTGTCTCTCTGTATCTCTGTATCTCTCTGTCTCTGTCTCTGCCTGTCTCTCTGTCTCTCTCTCTCTACAAATTACTCATAGCTTATCATTTTCTTTTGGATATTATCAGTATGTCCTTACAAATTATTGTTGTTCATCCTACTCAAGGTTTGGTTGTGTTTTTTTAAAAAAAAGTATATAATGAATAAATAAATAAATATATGTATGTGTGATACACACACACACACACACACATTACTATTTCACACACACACACACACATATATATATATATATATATATATATATATATACATACATACATACATATATATATATATATGTGTGTGTGTGTGTATGTGTATGCGTGTGTGTGTGTGTGTGCGTGCGTGTGTGTGTGTGTGAGTGTGTGTGTGTGTGTGTGTGTGTGTGTGCAACACATGTAACCATTATGTATGCAGGTCGCTAACCCTACATTAAAAAAAAACAAAAACGCTTGAGTTCTGAATTCTGAGCTCTCCCCCCCACTCAGAACTGCAACATCATATGTATGCTGTGTTATTGCAGTTGCTATCTGTGCTATTTCAATTGCCATTTCATTTTTTAATCAAATGAATGCGACCGCAACATAAAATGTTGTTTGTTGACCCCCTCACAGTGGCTATGGTCAAATGAATGGATCATCCGTATCCGTATCTCTTTACCACATTCACCACCACCACCACCACCCCTCCACATCACCAACCTCACCACTAACATCAAGTCAGTCACACAGTGAAAGAAAGCAAAAAATGATGAATGAACAAATTGTAATTCTAGTGTTTCACTCAGTCTCTAAGTGTTAAACCAGTATCATAATTATAAAGCGGCTTAGAATACGCCAAGTTCGGCAACAAATACATGAATAAATAAATTGTTATTTTCGTGCTTTGCTCAGTATCAGTATCAGTAGCTAAAGGAGGCGTCACTGCATTCGGACAAATCCATATATGCTACACCACATCTGCCAAGCAGATGCCTGACCAGAAGCGTAACCCAACGAACTTAGTAAGCCCTTGAGAGAAAAAAGACAACAACAAAAAAAAATCAAAAAAATCATATGTATTAAACTAATGTAAAGAGGCTTAGAATACGGAAAGTTTGGCAATGCACATCGGCAATTAATCACAGAACACGCGTTTGTTACACATTTCTTCTTCTTCTTCTTCTTCTTTGGGTCATCGCACAGAACTGTTCACCACTTCGCAGTTTAGTCTGATTAAAAAAAATTAAAAAATAAAAAAAATCGCTGACTGTTTTTAACATGTAGCTGTTAGAATTGTACAAGTGTGTATGTGTGTGTGTGTGTGCGTGCGTGCGTGCGTGCGTGTGTGTGTGTGTTTGTGTGTGTGCGCGCGTGTGTGTGTATATGTGTTTTGCGCAGGATGAAAGGAAAGGTTCAGAGCATGCATGGGTGCCAAGTTCGATGATCTTTACATCCGAATGGACTTTGTGCAGCCATTTTTGGATTGCGTAAGAAAAAAGCGCCAACTACAGCTTTCCTAAATGCCTCTTCATTCAGGATTAGTAATAAAAAAATATTTTTTTTTTATCACATCACTTATAATTTCGTGTTGTCTACATTTGTTGATAATAATAATGATAATAGTTATAATAGTATTAATGATAATGATGATGATAATGATAATAATGATGGTGGTGATGATGATGATGATGACAACGACGATGATAATAATGAATATAATCATAATATTGGCAATGATAACGATAACAATGATAATGATCATGATAATAATACAGATTGATGTTCACACCTCCCAGACAGCGACCTCGTAGCGTTTACAACAAAAAAGTTATACATACATACATTTATACATGCATCAAATACATCATACACGAACACGCGCGTACACACACAAACACGCAAACCAACAGACCCGCACTCACTCTCTCTCTCTCTCTCTCTTTCTCACTCTCTCTCTCTCTCTCACACACACACACACACACAACAGACGCACTAGCACACTGGATCATAATGAAAATCTTAGGGGCTGATCCACTGATTCCAGTGTCTGCATTTCAGAACACCAATTCTTTGTTCTGCAGGGCAACGGAAAATGGAACTAAATGGTTAGAATGTTCACGTAAAGAGGTCTTCAGATGTCAGAAAAGAGATGTTATTTTACACTACCTGATATCATTCCGTGATTTTTTTTTTAATTTTTTAATCCACCTGATTTGATACACAACGACTGAAATCTATTGAATAATCAATTTTATAATTTGATGTGTTTCTCAATTCTGTTTTGTTTACTTTCGTGTTAGCCAAACTATATATTGGAGAGCAGTTGGATGAAATCGGTGGATTTGTAAATTATACTAAAATTTTACACTTTCTTTAAAGAAACTTTAGTGAACTTGCCTCTGTGTGTGTGTGCGTGTGCGTGTGTGTGTGTGTGTGTGTGTGTGTGTGTGTGTGCGTGCGTGCGTGCGTGCGTGCGCGTGTGTGTGTGTGTGTGTGTGTGTGTGTTTATTTGTGCATAGGTATGTATGTGAGAGAGAGACAAACACTGATGCGAACCCCCTGCCCCCACACCCCACTTTCCATGCTCATGTCACAGGACAGAATATCAGAAGTGTAATACTCCCACTAACTATCATGTCGAGAGAAGATAGGAATTTTACGAATTTCAGTAACTGTTAGACTGTAGCCGGGGATGAATAAATGATAATATGGATGTTATGATTGAACCACAGTCAAAGGTTTGTGGCCTTTCTGTTCTGTTCGTGTGATACAGACATGAGCGAGAATCTCTCAGGAGGACGCAGAAGCGAACTCCGGGCTGTTCTCAGAAACAAGATCACCTCGGCCACCACCAAGGCTAAGATGGCCTTCCATTCCTCCGTCTCCACTGACTCAGGTCTGTTGACGGGAATTTCAACCCCACATCCTCCATTTAGCCTTCCAGCCTCCAGTCGTTAAAACCAGCATACTGCCTGACTGTTTCAATTTCAAGGTGTCAGTATCAGTATCAGTATCAGTAGCTCAAGGAGGCGTCACTGCGTTCGGTCAAATCCATATACGCTACACCACATCTGCCAAGCAGATGCCTGACCAGCAGCGAAACCCAACGCGCTTAGTCAGGCCTTGAGAAAATTTTTTTTTAAATAAAATAATTTTTTTTTTTAAAGGTGTCAACGCATGTGGACTGATCCATAATTTTATACAACACGCCGCATCTGCTTTAAAAAAATTAAGCAGATGCCTGATCTACGCAAGTGGTAGTAGTAGTAGTAGTAGTGTGGGGACCTGCAGATTGTCTGCCTAAGCCTCATGGCCTTTTTTATTTTTTTTTTACGTCCCCTTCAATATGTGTCTCCTTTTTCCTTATTTGTGGGATATGCATACGGTACTGCGTTGCATCATTCATTTATTGTAATGCATAACCCCAGTTTGCTGGTCAGGCTTTGAGACAGTAATAACGAACGTCGATTCGATCATTTTAGTTTCGCAATCTCTCCTCGGATGTCACGTCAGTTAATCAAATATGCATTCTACTTTTAAAAACCTGTCTGTTGGATGAAAATACAAACTTCCTATGCCGGTGTGACGAGTGGAAGGTCTTTTCACTGCAGCAGGCAAAACTTCGGATTTGGCCAACGATCTTTGTTCATCGATGGTTGGATTGTGGGGCAGGGTAGTGGTAAGCAAGGGGTTAAGAAACAAGGAACTGGGATGCGAGGGGTTAAAACGGAATCGTACAAATTAGCTCTGAATCCTAAATACATAAATATATATTTTTTTATTTAAAAAAAGGGGGGGAAAACAAACAAACTACGAAGTCATCGTTAAGTGATCAGGTAAAACTATTATCAACAGTTCACTCACTGCTCCAGCCATCTTTTTACCGAGAATTTCACATCAATCCGCAGCTTGTTATCAATAGAAAATCAACTAAAGTATCAAATTAGGTTTCTCAAATTGTCCAAAATCTACCACCTTGTCTGATTCTCTGTTCGGAATCTGAATTCTTAAACAAAAATGAATATAAATGCCATGGCCTCATTGCTGAAGCTTGCCTTCGGAGTTCTATGTCATTAATATTTTAATGATCTCCCTTGTTTATCCATAACTTTTAAATAACTACAAACCTCTTTGAACGCATTACATTTACACTTTAAGTGCATGTAGTTAATGTGGATATATAAGTATCATTTAACAATTCGCTTCTGATGATCCAGGCAATGTTTTCTTTAAAAATCTGTAATATTTCATCCAGGTTGACATAGGCCTTCTTCCTTTCTGGACAACAGAACAATATACCAACTTCTGGTTCTCAAAAGGAAAATTTGATATCTCAGTTTGAAAACAACAACAGCAGCGACAAAAGTCTAAACTGGTCAGATTGATGTGACGCAACTCAACAGGTCTCACATGAATAATATTTTGCGAGCAGTAGTCACATAGAAACCTGTGTGAAACACCTCTACACCTCTCCTCTCTCTCTCTCTCTCTCTCTCTCTCATATACAGAGTTTGGCAAGGATTTCTGTTTCACCTTGTTACACAGAGATAAGAAACTCCTTCCTGTATTTACCCAGCATCAGAAAAACCAGTTACTTGGAAAATTATGTCTGTCCACAAACAGCTAGTTTAGCTTGTTAAAACTGTCAGTGTAGGCTTGTGCAAGCTTTGACACATTGTCATCTTTCATAATTCCTAGCTGTGCAGACCTACGCTTACAGGATCACACACACGCGCGCGCGCACACACACACACACACACACACACGGACAAATGCACACACACACACACACACACACACACACACTCACACACTCACTCATATGCAACACATACACACGCGCTATGTGTGAGAGAGGGAAAGGAGGAACGGCTTCTCCCTATTTTCTCTCCTTCTACGTCCATTTTTATCGTGCCATTTGGGCAGCCGCTCTCCATTTTCGGGGTGACGTTGAATAAGACTATGTTTGTAGGATTCTCTGATTCTAAGGAGGGTGGCAGAATTGTTAAGACGTTCATCTGCCGATACAGAGAGTCCGTGAGGGTCTGGGTTCGAATCCCACTCTCGCCCTTTCTCCCAAGTTTTGACTGGAAAATCAAACTGAGCGTCTAGTTGTTCGGATGAGATGATAAACCGAAATCCCGTGTGCAGCACGCACTTGGCGCACTGAAAAAGAACCCATGGCAACGAGAGTGTTGTCCTTTGGCAAAATGATGCTGCAGAGATCCACCTTATTAGGTACACAAATATATCTATATATGCACTGCACTCAAGGCCTGACAAAGCACGTTGGGTTATGCTGCTGGTCAGGCATCTGCCTTACAACTGTGGTGTAGCGTACAAGATTTGTCCGACCCCAGTGACGCCTCCTTGAGAAACTGAAACAGATCTCTGATTCTGTATACGTATGAAAGAACGTTTCCTTTTATCAGAATCGACTCTTGTATTTTCTTGCGTATCTCGGTGCTCTCTCAGCAGAACTGATGGCAGGAATGTCTTGGGCAGGAGGAAAACCAGAACACTGGCCTGAAACTCGCTCCAATTTGTGACAGTCTTTTTACAACATCACACAGTCGGTCGCTTGTGGCCAGACCACTTGACGTATCTCAGTTCACTCACAGCCTGTCCAACCCAAGACTTTCCTGTGTCGGATTTGGAGTGGAGTGATGGCCTAGAGGTAACGCGTCCGCCTAGGAAGCGAGAGAATCTGAACGCGCTGGTTCGAATTTTCTCCCCCTCCACTAGGCCTTGAGTGGTGGTCTGGACGCTAGTCATTCGGATGAGACGATAAACCGAGGTGCCGTGTGCAGCATGCACTTAGCGCACGTAACAGGCAACAAAAGGGTTGTTCCTGGCAAAATTCTGTAGAAAAATCCACTTCGATAGGAAAAAACAAATAAAACTGCACGCAGGAAAAAAAATACAAAAAAATGGGTGGCCCTGTAGTGTAGCGACGCGCTGTCACTGGGGAGAGCAGTCCGAATTTCACACAGAGAAATCTGTTGTAATAAAAAGAAATGCAAATGCAAAATACAAATTTGCTGAGGAAGGTGGTGAGAGACCACAGAAATATACAATTCAGTTTCCATTTTTGGTAAAGGAAACTTTCTTCTATGATCAGACACGTGTTTTCTGTGCTGTCAAAGCCTACTCCTCAAGGATATCGTGCTTCAAGTCTGATCACGCAGGCGATTTTCTCTGAGTAATCAATTGATAAATAAAGTTGACTAATTAAGAATAAGATCGATGTGGGATGATGATGGTGGTGCTGTCCCCCTCCCGCCCCCCTTCCCCCCGCCCCCCCGCGCACCCCCCCCCTCCACTCTCTCTCTCTCTTTGCTTCATGTTGCTCTTCCTCTCAGGGTAGCTTAAAGTAGACTCAACAGTTATACCTGGTAATGTTTTAGAAACAACAACAAAAACAAAAACAACAACGAAACAACAAAAATGCAGAAGACTTAAAACAACAATAACAAATAAACAAAATCTTGTCGCTGA
Organism: Babylonia areolata; assembly: GCA_011634625.1. NCBI lineage: Eukaryota > Metazoa > Mollusca > Gastropoda > Neogastropoda > Buccinidae > Babylonia > Babylonia areolata. The sequence goes on along the minus strand of JAAQRG010234439.1, from coordinate 4,011 downwards.
ATCAATGATGCATCGTGGTTTGATTTGTACAAAGGGAGCGTGAATTGTGGTGGGTTTTCTTTTTCTTAATTTTTTTTTTTAAAATCTTGTTCTATTTTAGTGTGTGTGTGTGTGTGTGTGTGTGTGTGTGTGTGTGTGTGTGTGTGTGTGTGTGTGTTGTTGTTGTTGTTGTTGTTGTTGTTGTGCTGTGTTGTGTTGAGCAGTTAAATGCACGCACCTAGATAAACAACTGAGATAAATAAACATTTGAATTAACTAACCTACTTACTGTAGCTCACCAATTCCGTTTGAATTAGCTAACCTACTTACTACTCACCAGTTCTGTAAATTATGGAACGCATGTGACTGAACAAAAAAGTGTATGCGGGTCAATTTTTGTCGTGGGGCTGCGGGGGGGGGGTGGGGGGTGGGGGTGGGGGTGGGGGTGGGGGAGGGTATACTGAATAGCCTCTGTTGGCTTTGACGACTTCTTTGTGACAAGGCAGAATCAAGTGGTTTGGTTAGGAATACGTGTAACTCTCCGCTTGCATGGCTTACCCCCCTTGCTCAGTCTTTTTTTTTCTTTTTCTTTCTTTCTTTTTTTTTTCCCTTAAAAAAAAAAAATTACCAGCCGTGTATCCGAGTGGTTTTTTATTATAAAGGGACTGTACAAAAGAATTAATAATGATTTACTGAATTAAATGATAGAAAATATCCACGCACTGGCCCAGGGACATATTAGCAGGCAAGTCACAAAAGGGTTATTATTATTATTGTTGTTGTTGTTGTAGTAGTTGTTGTTAGATTATTATTATTATTATCATCATCATCATCATTTTGGTTGCTGTTGTTATTATCATTGTTTTAATATAATCATTATCATTATCATTATCATCACCATAATTTGTATGATTATCACCATCATTATATTTTGACAGGTTTCACACAGTTTGGGCGTGTCAATCTCTTCGAACTATGATGATTTTTAGAATTATACTGATGATGATAATGATGGTGGTGGTGGTGGTGGCGGTGATGATGATTCAGTTAGTAGTGATGGTGATGGTGGTGATGATGGAGAAGAAGTTAATGATGGTGATGATGATACATTGTTTTTACTCTGTTGCAAAATTACTCTATTTTAGAAAATCAAAATTGCTGATGAAGGCTACGTGTGTGTATGTTTCTTTCTTTCTTTTCTTTTTTTGAATTTTTAATTCTTTAACATATTTTCACATACGTGTGTGTGTGTATGTGCGTGCGTATGCGTGCGTATGTGTTTGTGCGTGTGTGTGTGTGTGTGCGTGTGTGCGTGCGTATGCATGCGTAAGTTGCGTGTGTGTGTGCGTGCGTGTGTGCGTGTGTGTGTGTGTGTGTGCGCGCGCGCGCGCGCGTGCGCGTGTGTGTGTGTGTGGGGTGTCATTTTCAGCCATTCATTATTATTATTATCATTATTATTATTATTGTTATCAGATTGCTGCGAGGCGTTGTCCCCGGTGAAGAGGACGGAGATCCGTCAGGCCGTGTGGAACAAGATCTCGGCAGCCAACTCCTACGCCCGCTCCACCGTGCAATGGCCCCGCCCCCCTGGTCCTTTCAGCTAGAGTTCCTGCCCCTGGGAGAACCACCGGACACGAAGCTATAAATAGATGTATACGTTCACGTGTCCGTGTGCACGGCCTGTGCTGGTCTGTGCAGCACTGTTTATGTGTGTGTGGGATGAAAGACGTCGGCAGAAACTGACTGGACTTTATACTTGGCTGACTTCTCCTTACTTTTCTTAGCTCTGTTTTCGCAACAACTGATGATGTGCCTTTTTAATTTTTAATTTTTTTTTTTTTAACACGACGAATATGTTCTGCTTTGGTGCCGCTTATCAGCTATCAACAACAACATCAACAGTTTCAGTTTCACTTTCTCAAGAAAGCATCCCTGCGTTCGGACAAATCCACATACGCTACACCACATCTGCTAGGCAGCTGCATAACCCAACGCGCTTGTCAGGCCTTGACAGTGCATGCTTATAATTATATATTTGTGTATAGGTCTATCAAAGTGGAATTCTTTTAAACATAATCTTGCCAGAGGACAACACTTTTGTTGCCACGGGTTCTTTTTCTGTGCGCCAAGTGCGTGCTTCACACGGGACCACCGAAAGACTACATGCTCAGTTTGATTTTCCAAGTCAAACTTGCCGCGAGAAAGGGCGAGAGCGGGATTCGAACCCACACCCTCACGGAGCCTGGAAACTGGCCGCTGAGCGTCTTAATTCAACAAAAACTAACAACTTCTATACCATTTATCGTGACGAACAAACGTTCAGTTTCAGTGCTAATTTGTGGTCGCTGTGTTGTTCTGTGTCGGACGTGCCGGAACGAAAGGGACTTCACTCTTTCCTGACTGCCTGTTCTCCTGAGAACTTTTTTTTTTCTTTTTTTTTCTTCTTTTTTTTTAAATAGAGAGGGTTTGTGGTGAAGTGGAAGCCATATTGCCTTAAGCTGTTAATTGCTGGTTGAACCAGGTCTGTGTCTGTGTTGAAACAATGGTGATCCTGTGAATCGGTGATAGGTCAATTTCCTTGGAGCTGATCTCTCTCTCTCTCTCTCTCTCTCTCTGTCGGTCTGTCTCTCCCTCTCTCTGTTTCTTTGTATTTCTGACTCTTTTGTCCATCACTCTCTCTGTCTCTCTATCTGTATTTCTCTGTGTGTGTGTGTGTGTGTGTGTGTGTGTGTGTGTGTGTGTGTTTTCAAGTGTGCAAGTTAATCGTGTTTTAGCTCTGTGTTTAACCTCCAGACTGCTGATCCTTGGAGAAGTGAAATCAGCATTGCTTGAATCTGATGTGTATTTACTGCTGGCTGTGTACCTTGAAGTGGTGTCACTGATTTTTGCTGAATAAAAGTAATGCAGTCCTGTGATGAAGTCCAAATAAAAAACGGTGACTGACATCCTGACCTGTCAGCTCTTTCTTATTTCAGTGAGGTGACAGCCCTTCACTGACATCTTGACCTGTAAGCTCTGTCTTATTTCACTGAGGTCACAGCCCTTCCCTGACATCCTGACCTGTAAACTCTGTCTTATCTCAGTGAGGTGACTGGCCTTCACTGACATGCCGACCTGTGAGCTCTGTCTTATCTCAGTGAGGTGACTGGCCTTCACTGACATCCCGACCTGTAAGCTCTGTTTTACCTCAGTGAGGTGACAGTCCTTCACTGAAGCTCTGTCTTACCTCAGTGAGGTGACAGTCCTTCACTGAAGCCCTGTCTTACCTCAGTGAGGTGACAGTCCTTCACTGAAGTCCTGTCTTACCTTAGTGAGGTGACAGTCCTTCACTGAAGCTCTGTCTTACCTTAGGGAAGTGACAGCCCTTCACCGAAGTCCTGTCTTATCCTAGTGAGGTGACAGTCCTTCACTGAAGTCCTGTCTTACCTTAGTGAGGTGACAGTCCTTCACTGAAGCTCTGTCTTACCTTAGGGAAGTGACAGCCCTTCACCGAAGTCCTGTCTTATCCTAGTGAGGTGACAGTCCTTCACTGAAGTCCTGTCTTACCTTAGTGAGGTGACAGTCCTTCACTGAAGCTCTGTCTTACCTTAGGGAAGTGACAGCCCTTCACCGAAGTCCTGTCTTATCCTAGTGAGGTGACAGTCCTTCACTGAAGTCCTGTCTTACCTTAGTGAGGTGACAGTCCTTCACTGAAGCTCTGTCTTACCTTAGGGAAGTGACAGCCCTTCACCGAAGTCCTGTCTTATCCTAGTGAGGTGACAGTCCTTCACTCCTGTCTTATCCTAGTGAGGTGACAGTCCTTCACTGAAGCTCTGTCTTACCCTAGTGAGGTGAGAGTCCTTCACTGACATCCTGACCTGTAATCTGTCTTACCTCAGTGAGCAGGTGTCAAGGGGTTGAATTATTTGTTTATGTGTTGTCCTGGAATGGCTGGTTAATGCCCATTGGGAAATAATCAACATTATTTTATTTTGTATTAGTTTTAGAGGCTGATGGCTGCTATAACCGTCTATTTTTCTTTCATTTATTTGC
>JAAQRG010234432.1:0-12173 GCA_011634625.1 Babylonia areolata | reverse complement strand
AATAATAATAATAATAATGTACATTTATATAGCGCCCTTTTTCTCAAAGAACTCAGGGCGCTTTACACGAAAGAAAAGTATTATAAGTTACATAAAACATTCATGACCACTCTTTCTCAAAAAACCCTCCTACCCTGACCCCCAACCCCCCTCCCTGCCACTCCCACTCTCCCCCTCCCACTCTACATACATCCAAAGTGAGCTGACATGGGTGCTGTTGGAGAACAAGGAAGCTGAGAGTCCTTATAGATAGGTTTTAAAAAAAAAAGAGTTTTTAGTGATGAGCGAAAAGCAGAAATAGAATCAGATGCACGGATATGATAAGGAAGGTTGTTCCAGATGTGAGGAGCAGCAAAGAAGAAAGAACGTTCACCATTGGTTCTTGTATTGACATAAGAAAGTTTCAAAAGGTAAAAGTCAGAGGAAGAGTGGAGATTTCTTGCGGGAGTGTAAATTCTGGTAATGATGATGATGGTATCATATATATGGGTAATATAACCTTCAATGCAAAGGACAACCCCTCCCCCCTATTCCCACCCACCCCTATTCCCCCCCCTCCCCAAAAGAGAGAGAGAGAGAGAGAGAGAGAGAGAGAGAGAGAGAGAGAGAGAAACCCACAAAAAGACAACAAAAACAAACAAAATAAACACCTTGCCTGTGGGAGATGGGGGAATATAGATAATGATAACGATGATTTGTTTCAAGAAAAGGCCATATCTGAAGGGGGTAACTGATAATAAACATTATACATTAGATAACGATGGTTTATTCCAGAAAAGGCCACATCTGATGGGGTAATTCACAATAAACATTATACATCAGATAATGAAAACAATGGTTTATTCCAGAAAAGGCCACATCTGATGGGGATAATTCACAATAAACATTATACATCAGATAATGATAACAATGATTTATTCCAGAAAAAGGCCACATCTGATGGGGATAATTCACAATAAACATTATACATCAGATAATGAAAACAATGATTTATTTAAGAAAAAGGCCACATCTGAAGGGGATAATTCACAATAAACATTATACATTAGATAATGATAGCAATGATTTGATTCAAGAACAGGCCACATGTGATGGAGGTAATTTACAATAAACATTATACATTAGATAATGATAACGATGATTTGATTCCAGAAAAGGCTACATCTGAAGTGGGTAATTTACAATAAATATCGTACATCAGATAATGATAACGATGACTTATTCCAGAAAAGTCCACATCATTCGAAAATGTAAAAGAAGACACCTGTCCTTATATCGATTAAGGTAGATATTACAAAGAGAAAAGCAGAAACTGATAGTGATACCACTGTCCAATTATTCATACATTAACAAACATATAAGACAAAGAAAACACATGCAAACACATGCACGTACACACAAGTAAACATCCACACACATATGTCTCTATCACCATCTTGACTGCAATGACATCTTACACAAACAGTACAAACCTGATGCACTTCAGTACATCACAATACATACACCTACATGCACAAACCATTCTTTCATACCATGGCTATCGTGACTTTAACATTAACAGATTACAATAACAACAGCTTACACTAGTATAAACTGAGTAAACAGAAACTCCCAACCTATACTGATGGTAACAGAAAGGAATATTTAAAAGCTTCTTAGTTTTACATCTGCTGTGGTGCCAGAAACAAATCCTCAAAAGGGGAAGGAGACGAACAATATTAACTCATTCAATCCTAGGTAGATTACAGTCTTGGCAGGCTTCCCTGCCACATTTGTGCTGAAAAACTGAAAATATACTAAAAATCCCCACCCCCACCCCCCTTCCAAAACTGACATGTTGCTACAGCCAGAAATACTGTAGAAGTTACTTCCCTTTACTTGTGGTTTTTGCATATGTAGGAACATGGAAACCGTTTCACTGAGACCAGTTTTGATGCCCTAGCATTGCTCCAGCTCAGTGAGTTAAGGTAAGGCATGTACTGCAGGGAAATGTCTCTCATACTGACAGTCTGATGTCCATGAAGGCACAAGGACTGAAATATCTTCAATGAACAGTAACCACTTGTGTGTTGATGGGCATGACACACGAGTAGAAAAAAAGAAGAAAAAGACAACGGATTTTGGGTCTGTGAGGTCCGTAGTCTGAATCTCCTTAGTAAACAAAGTGCTTCTGGTTGGCCATAACAAGCTAGCTACATTTCCTTTGCACTGAACAATACTAAGCTTCTGATAACAGCCCAACCCACCTTCCTTCAAACTGTCTGCGATGTAGTCTGCTGCTTGACCGAAGAAGGGGCTCAGGTCGAAGTTCATGAAGTCGGTGGCTTCAATCCCCATGAAGGAGATGTTGTGCTTTTTGTACTTCTCCACGTTGGTGTTGACGTGGTACTTGGTGTTGCCCACAGCGGCATTCAGCACGTGTGTCACCCCTAGGTTCCCCATCAGCACCAGCTTCTGGGCCGAGTCTCTGCATTTAGACCAATATGTATCTCTCTCTCTCTCCCTCTCTCTCTCTCTCTCTCTATATATATATATATATACATATATATATATGTATAGATTTAAAAAAAAAAAAATCTATACATAAAATAATATTTCAACATATTTCTTTGTGTTTTGCCTGCTTCTTGATTCAGTGCTTACACACATCAGTCTTTTTATCTTATCATTTATTCAGTTACTTAGTTATTAATTCGTTTATCTATTTGTTTATTTTCTATGCAGGTGTGGTGTAGAATATAATTATGGATCAGTCTGCTTGTTTTGAAACTTCCTCAGACTGAAACTGAAACAGATGTGAAGACATCTGAAATGCAGAAACAACTGGTATTCAGTGAAGATGATGATGATGAATGAAATCCAAAAAGATGGTTATAAATATATTGTTACTATTTGATGGTGAATTAAAAAAAAACAACCCAAAACAGCAACATCTGATTAGGATATAATGACTGAAATCAAAAGATCTGTGTGCAAATGTGAAGTGTTAGTGGAGACATGTAGCCTTTACCTGTCAGGGAATATGTGTGTTTGTGTGTGTGTGTGTGTGTGTGTGTGTGTGTGCGCGTGCGTGTGTGCATGCGTGCATGTGTGTGTGTGCAAATGGGTCTGTGTGCACATGAGTGTGAATGCATGAGTATGTATTTATTAAAAAAAAAAAAAAAAGTTTTCAACAATGAACATGTCCTCACACTTTCGCACTCTTGATTGCCAGCTCTAGGCAAGTCCACACCACATACATACATGCATGCCTTGCTTGCTTCAAATGCCTGACAAAAGGTCACAGGCAGGCAGGTTTAAATCCCATGGGTGCCAATGACATTTAACAACACTTACCAAAGGCAAGACGGAGCTCAAGTGGGAAAGTCCATCTCCCAAATTAGGGGAGCCAGTGCAGATGGGGGCGGATGTGAAATGGACCGAACTAAGTGTCTGTGGGGAGACATGATTCAAACTGCTGTCTGTGCCGTGTGTTGCAGTGTGCTGCCGGTGTTGAAGTGTTCTGTTCTGTACTGTGTTGCATTGCTTTGTCTTGAAACACGTTGCTTTATATCATTATACCGTGTCCATTCTTCAATGATTTGTTGTGATATTCTGTTTCTGTAGTGATACACTGTATTACATGTGAAATCAAAATGTTTTTATTCCAATCAGGGCATAGTATATGTAAAAAAAAAAAAAAAAGTATTAAAAAAAAGAGTGAATAAATATTTACACATACAAATACACAAAGTTTTCGTTTCAAGGTGTGAAAGCACACACACTCAGTCATGTATGTCACACCACATCTGCTTAAAAAACCCTACAAAAGCAAATTGAAAAACAGAAAAAGAGAACACCACCACAAAACACACACACACACATCTCCAACTCGCTCACCTATGAAACACTCATCCAACACACACATACACATATAACACTCTCTGCCATACACACACACACACACACACATTATATATATATATATATATATATATATATATATATATATATATATATATATATATAATGTGTGTGTGTGTGTGTCTATATATATGTATATATAAATTATATAAATATACACCTACACTCCTTCACAAACCCTGGCCTGCCCCCCCGACCCCCCTCACCTCCTGACTGCACCCAAAACATACATACATAATTTTTTTTTTTTTTTTAAATTCAGATGCATTACACACTCAACTGCCTCATGCATGGGACCCTCTGATCCACTGACCCTTCTCCGATGAAGAGACCTGGTACAATTTCATCGTAGGCGGTGGAGGGTTCCAGAAGCATGCCACCTGTTGGCGCTGTGATGATGGCCTCCAGCTCTTCTGGCGTGCATGGCGGTGCCTTGTCCTCTCCCTCCCCCTCCCCCCCGCACGCTGAAGCCATTGCTGAGCCGCACGCTTTTGTGTGATGGCCTGCTCACTGGACTAAAACAGGTGTCTGGGAAAGATTTTGTAAAAAATATTTTTTCGTTAATCATATAATACTATATATCTACATATATCTATTATCTCTGTATCTATCTATCTAGCTTTCTATTGAGAGAGAGAGAGAGAGAGAGAGAGAGAGAGAGAGAGAGAGAGAGAGAGAGAGAGAGAGAGAGAGAGAACTCAGAAATGTTTTATTGTAGAAGGCCTTCTGACCCATTACAATGTTGAGCACACATACACACCCCATCCCACACCTCCACCCACATCTCCCCCCCACACACACACACACACTTGCGCGCGCACAGACTCGATTTTGTAAAACCGGGCATGCAAACACATGAATCAAAAATTAAAAAAGGTAAATGCCTTCCATCGTGAGCAAGTCCGCTTAAACATGTACGTTCGTTGTTTTAACCCTGTGTATGACTCCTTTATGGTGAACGTTTGTCACAGACTTTGCGAAAGCAAGTCATCAAATGACTGAGGGCTATTTCTGTATCGGTGATGTTTTAAATGTTGGCAAGAAGTGAACTTAAAAGGTCTCTCTCTCTTCTAAAAAAAAAAAAAAAAAAAAAAAAAAAAAATTGTAGGTGATGTGTATATTACCTGCCTTAGGGACATTTGCTCCTTTCCTGACCATGGGAACTGGTCACTTAGAACAAATTTAGGAACTCAAATTTCAAAAATGTAATGTGTGTGTCTGTGGTATGGATATGTTCAATGATTGTCTTTGATGGAGGGGGGACACAGAGAGAGAGAGAGAGAGGGGCGGGGTGTGTGTGTGGGGGGGTGTGGGGGGTGGGGGTGGGGTAGGGAGAGGGAAGAAGAGAGAGAAGACTGAACCAGAGAAAGACAGAGAATAAAGAGAGCATTTATCAAATACATGGCTGGAACACATACATTAGAATATTTGTGAAATATGTTTGAATCATGTTCCTCTTCAATACATATAATACAGAAATCAAAGTTTGTATACTTTTTTTTTTTTTCAAGAGTACTCATGCATCTGTGTCTCTACATGACCAACATCAACTGACGTTATAATAATACTGAATTTTAGCAGCAGTATTCACAAGGCTATTCCATCCTCCCACATCTCTCTTTCTCTCTGTGCAACCCGAAAAAGTTGTAAAAGATATTCCGGCTCTCCCTGCCCCCATCCATTCAACAATCACCCCCCCCCCCCACACACACACACACCCATCCACTCACCATCCCTCGACCTCCTCAGTCTAGCTCGCACTCAGATGAGTATCTTATAAAATACGATGTACAAGTCGTGCAGCAACTTTCCCCTCTCTGTCTCTTCATTACGGTTGTAAACAAAAGATATCTCAGTAATCTACGGACAATATACGATTAATTAATCATTTACAGTAACACTTACTTAAAAAGCCGATTTCACTCCACCTCGACCTGCGCAGTCCCAGAATGATTAAACAGCCGAATTAAGGGGTCGACTCAAACATTCGTTTCTTTTTCTGCAGCAGAAAAACAAAACCCCCAAACTTGCGCGAAATAACTTGATTCACAGGAGCAAAGGGCGCGACAGGGAAGTGAAATAACTAACACGAATCACTGTCGAAATGCTGAGAAGGAAGAAGGATGTAGTTGTCTCCAATAAACAATTGTGTGGACTTTGCGCTGCCCCTCTCACTCAGCCGGTATATTAACCTTGGGAAAAGCCTTTCTTACATTCAGAATGTGAGCTCACTTGTTAAGGAAGTAGCACCCTCGCAGTCCTTCCATGGCAACATTATGAGTTGTTGCCCTTGGTCAATGTGCTCGTAAAATCGTCGTCTCCATGGCTCACAATTTATCAAGAATAAAATTGCAAAACTAAAAGCCCTTTGCTCTGTGCGAGAATTTGACAAAGCTATGAGATGTTCAGTCACACATTTACATATAGACACACACAGACACACTGACACAGACACAGACACAGACGGCACACACTGAGACACAGACACAGACAGACGGTCACACACACACACACACACACACACACACACACACACACACACACACACACACACACACACACACTGTCTGTCTCAGTCAGTCTGTCTGTCTGCCTGCCTCTCTCTCTCTCTCTCTCTCTCTCTCTGACCCAGCCCTCCCCCCCTCCGCCCCCTTCCCCCTCACACACACACATTTCCAGTTTGCATAAGCTTTTACTCCGTCTCATGAAATAAAGACAAAAATATTTATAAAAAAAGAAAAGAAAAGAAAAAAGATCATTATTCAAGCTCACTCTCTCGTCCATCCGTCCGTTCGTCTGTCTGTATACACTTCAGATATCGCCGCACGTGCGAATACGAGTGGCTGAGTGAATGAGTAGGTGTGTGTGTGTGTGTGTGTGTGTGTGTGTGTGTGTGTGTGTGTGTGTGTGTGCGTGCGCGTGCGCGTGCACGCGTGTACCGGTCGGTCAATGCCGGTGTGCTCGCCGCGGGGAAAAAAAACTTAACACTGTCCTCATGACTTCTTTATTATATATATATTTTTTTGTTTATAACAATATCAAGCACGTTTTCAACAATATGACAGTTTGGTGAGGATTGTCGAGGTCTGTTTGTTGCTGCAATCGTGTCTTCAGTCGAATGATGAAATATCACTATGAAATGCCCATTTAGCGCACTCAGTGAGTTATTTCTCAGTTCAAGTACATACTGCAGGCCTATATCGGGCCTAGTTATAAGCTACTGTGATAAGAATGGCTATCGCTATACTCACGTCTAATTGTACACTCTCTTCATTATCTAAACAACGCCATGTTTGGTGTGTAAATCATCATGGTGTCTGTATATGTTTTTTTTTTTCTTTTCATGTGCCGGTAACATTATTCGAATTTCTTTGGTCTGCACATTGATCAGATGATCTGACAAAAAGGGGTGCCGTTCGGTATTATGTTATATCTTTCTGTCTCTGCCTCTTTGTCTCTCTGTCTCTGTCTGCACTGTAAGGCCGGCTCCTGGTCTTGTCGGCAGTGTGTGCCGGCGATAGGAAAAATGTTCAAGAGTTGGGTTTGCGCCGGGGCAGTTCGGAAAGCTCTCTGCTTTAACTTATAATATAAGGGTTTCAAGTTTGGCTACAAAAGCAGCCGCCATGTTGTTTCTAGAACCATAGTAACGGTTGTTCTGACGATTCCAAAATAAGATTTGGCAGTGCTCATTGCTGTTGTAATATTATGGAAAATTTTATAAAGTACAAATTAACAACATAAAAACAGCTATGAACATTTGTTTTTTGTCTGTCTGTCTGTCTCTCCCTCAATTGAGCAAATAATTATGATTGAAAAGAAAAAGAAGAAGAAGAAGAAAAGAATTGCCTAAAAGCTTGTCGAGACTACGGATGCTTCGTGTGTAAAATGTGAGGTCGATCGCAGGACAGACAGTTTGAATCGTATACACGCCCCCTTACGGCGTACGTGCTGAAAAACACCGAACGAGCTTGGATTGTTGGAACTCGGACATTCAGTCGAACGTATTGACCGCTGTACCAATCTGCCAGATCAATAAGCTCTCAGAAATAAAACCCCAACTCTCTGTCTCTCTGTCTGTCTGTCTCTCTAACATTACACAGTTACAGCACAACACTCCACGGCGCACACACATACGTGTGTATTTAATCAGCTGTTGAACGAGGTGAAGCCATATTATATAACTCAGGGTTTAGCCTGGAACGACCGATAAATGCACTGATTGCCACACGTATACAAACATGTTGTTGAGACTGGAGTTGTCGTTTGACCTTAACCGAAGTGGCGAACAGAAATTCTGAATCGATGGTTATGACGGAATACGTGTTTCAACAGATAGATATTGTGTAGTGTATATTTCATGATGAATTTTAAAAAAAAAAAAAAAAAAAAAAAAAAAAAAAAAAAAATCAATCCACAGTGCGGTGAAATATTTGCGTCAAAATTATCATTATCATTATTTTTACTTCAGTTTATCATTATTGTTATCATTCTTCTTCTTCCTCTTCTTCTTGATGTTGTTGTTTTTTTTTTATGCTGGTGCTGGTGCTGGTGCTGGTGCAGCAGTATTATCGTCATATTGTTAATATGATATGATGAAGACGACGATAACGACGACGACGACGACGTCGATGATGATTTGCTGCTTTTGACACGGTAGATCCATGAGACAACACGTACAAAAACCGCAATAACTAGGAGCAGATTTCAAGCTACTTCAGTGCAAAAAGTGGCATTAACGTTAGCACTGTCGGAAGCGGACAGGCGATAACAACACTCACTTCCAGACTGAGACAGTAACAGGTCGTCACAGGCAACAATACACACCCCAAGACAACAATAGACATCCCCAGATTGAGACCATAACATGTCACAGGCAACAATAGACACCTCAAGACTGAGACAATAACAGGTCGTCACAGGCAACAATACACAAACACACCGAGCATGCACCCCACCCCACCCCCCGAAAACTGAGTAGAGCTGCCTACATGGCGGGGTAAAAACGGTCATACACATAAAAGCCCATTCGTGTATATACGAGTGAACGTGGAAGTTGCAGCTGACGAACGAAGAAGAAGAAGAAGACAATTAGAGGTCGTTATCGTCGGGCAGACCAGGGACCCACCGCTGCCTTCTGTTGCACGTGTACATAATGACGATTATGCACGTAACTGTCAGTATGTAGCCAGCTCAAGCACACATGCCCCCTGGTTCAGTCAGCGCTCAGCTCATATCAGAGAATGACATCAGCTTACGTTTGGGCCAACAGCAAACTAAGGTTGGGTGTGTGTGATCAATATGGTTTCCCCACAGCAAAAGGAAGTCATTCATCGATGGAAATGTCATGATGGTGATGTTCAAGAGAAAATGTAGCCCTCTGTGCAAGGGGAAAAACAAACAAAAAAACAGAAAAGGAATTTATTTCACAGCTTAGTCTTTGCGAAGGACTACGACTCTCAAACTAGGAGTGGAGTGATGGCCTAGAGGTAACCCGTCCGCCTAGGAAGTGAGAGAGTATCTGAGCGCGCTAGTTCGAATCACGGCTCAGCCGCCGATATTTTCTTCCCCTCCACTAGACCTTGAGTGGTGGCCTGGACGCTAGTCATTCGGATGAGACGATAAACCGAGGTCCCGTGTGCACCATGCACTTAGCGCACGTAAAAGAACCCACGGCAACAAAAAAAAGGGTTGTTCCTGGCAAAATTCTGTAGAAAAATCCACTTCGATAGGAAAAACAAATAAAACTGCACGCAGGAAAAAATACAAAAAAATGAGTGGCGCTGTAGTGTAGCGACGCGCTCTCCCTGGGGAATTTCACACAGAGAAATCTGTTGTGATAAAAAGAAATACAAATACAAATACAAGATCACACTGGCTTAGATTAATGCTGCAGCCTCGGGAAGCTGGATGGTTTGCCTTTTGGGGGACCATCCCCATCGGAGACTGTTCTAAAGCTCTCTGGGTCGAGAGAGTGCGTATGTAACTTTGGCAAACACTCTCCACCATATTCAGACTATATTCAAATTTTATCCCAGATGGTCATGCCAGCAGTCGCATCCACTACTGTTCTGATGGTCACAGTCGATGACGAATAGCTCCAATACAGGCCGCACAACACATCCTTAATGACCATATTTCAGTTTCAGTTTCATGGAGGGGGCAAATGTGGTCCACATCTGCTATGGAACATATTTTTTTTAAGTTTAAAAAAAAAAGGAGAGACAGACAGGGAGAGAGAGACAGAGAGACAGAGAGAGACAGAGAGAGACAGAGGAGAGACAGAGAGAGACAGAGACAAAGAGAGACAGAGAGAGAAGAAGAAGAAGCAGATGCCCACCCTTCGCACTAACCCAACGCACTGATCAGGCCGTGGATTAACACAAAGACGCAAATTAATTACAAAACACTAATTCCGTCATGGGTCACTACTAATTTTGAAGTCAAAAGGAGGGGAAGGGGGGGTGGGGGGGGGGGGGACTTAAGGCTGCAAAATCCTACCACAAAAGCCTTTGATAATCAACGAAATGAATCCCCAGGCACCCAGATCCAACGCCCATTTCATACACCTTTTTGTGAAACCCCAAACAGTTAATTCCCCTTTTTTCTACAATTCAAAAATCAGGGAACTGAAAAAGAACAGGTTGGGAGAAGTAGAAGAAGAAGAAGAAGAAGAAGAAGAAGAAGAAGAAGAAAAACCCCTTTCCTTTTTAGATAACAATTTATGATACCTTCACTCAGTTGCATTCGGACAGCTAATACCCTTTTCTCCACAATTCAAATATCAGGGAACTGAAAAAAGAACAGGTTGGAAGAAGAAGAAGAAGAAGAAAATCTTTCCTTTTTAGATAATAATTTATGATGCCTTCACTCAGTTGCATTCGGACAGCTAATACCCTTTTCTCCACAATTCAAATATCAGGGAACTGAAAAAAGAACAGGTTGGAAGAAGAAGAAGAAGAAGAAAATCTTTCCTTTTTAGATAATAATTTATGATGCCTTCACTCAGTTGCATTCGGACAGCTAATACCCTTTTCTCCACAATTCAAATATCAGGGAACTGAAAAAAGAACAGGTTGGAAGAAGAAGAAGAAGAAGAAAATCTTTCCTTTTTAGATAATAATTTATGATGCCTTCACTCAGTTGCATTCGGACAGCTAATACCCTTTTCTCCACAATTCAAATATCAGGGAACTGAAAAAAGAACAGGTTGGAAGAAGAAGAAGAAGAAGAAAATCTTTCCTTTTTAGATAATAATTTATGATGCCTTCACTCAGTTGCATTCGGACAGCTAATACCCTTTTCTCCACAATTCAAATATCAGGGAACTGAAAAAAGAACAGGTTGGAAGAAGAAGAAGAAGAAGAAAATCTTTCCTTTTTAGATAATAATTTATGATGCCTTCACTCAGTTGCATTCGGACAGCTAATACCCTTTTCTCCACAATTCAAATATCAGGGAACTGAAAAAAGAACAGGTTGGAAGAAGAAGAAGAAGAAACCCTTTCCTTTTTAGATAACAATTTATGATACCTTCACTCAGTTACATTCGGACAGCTAATACCCTTTTCTCCACAATTCAAATATCAGGGAACTAAAAGCAAATGGGTTGGAAAATGAAGAACGAAAATACCCCCCCCCCACCCCCACCCCCCAAAAAAGCAAAAAACAAACAACCCTTTTAGATTATAGTCGACGACACTCCACTCACCTGCATCGGAAAAACTGGATCCTTTTTGTAATGAACCCTTCAGTTAGAAATTAGTCTGCCAAGATTACGCAGGGGGTGGGGGTAGGGGGGTAGTGAGGATGGTAGTGAGGGTGGACATGGGGATGGGAGGGGGGGGGGGAGGAGGGGGTAGGAGGGTCGAGGATCAGAGTCTAAACAACTATATTTTTGTCCATCTCTTTCATTAAATGCAGACATCGCCCATAGTATAGGAAGACAGCCGGAAGTCCAACCACTGGTGTTGTCATTTTATAATCCACGAGGACATATTTCAGTCTAGACTGGCCTAATTCTCTGAGATGTGTTACTCGAATGTGGGTTATATTTTAAGGTACCAGACTATTGAATAGTTTCGATTTTTTGTTGGGTATAATGTTGCATTGACCGGTCCGTGTGTGTGTGTGTGTGTGTGTGTGTGTGTGTGTGTGTGTGTGTTCCTCCATGGCTCAATAAGTGTGTGTGTGCGTGTGTGTGTGTGTGTGTGTGTGTGTGTGTGCTTGTGTGCGTACGCGCGCGCGTGCGTGCGTGTGTGTGTGTGTGTGTGT
>JAAQRG010234428.1:0-12228 GCA_011634625.1 Babylonia areolata | reverse complement strand
GCTCTCTTTTTCTCCGCATAGGCGGATAGTAGTTTGCACAGGACAGGAATGTCAGACCCCTGCCGGAGTCTGCACTAGTTGGGTCACGGTAAGTATGTTATTTAAACGTAATTTTAGATAGAAAATTTCCTTTCTTTGAGTACAATACATGCGAACGTACAGTCACCCTTCTTGCTCGCTTGCTCAACAAGATGGCGTCTCCGGCAACTTCAGCAAGTACTGTGGCTCAAAGTCGAATGCAAACTGGTTCTATAGTGGATATCTACTGTGCATATGCATTTGCCCATTCAGTTGCTACAATTAGGAAGCGTCTATGGTTACAAAAGACCACATTTGTAAAATTTCTGTTATAAGAGAAAAACTCATCCCTTTTATGTCAGTTGTGAAAAACAAAGATTTTTTTTCCAAAATATGATAAATCTGTCAATAATTAAGTGAGTGCTTTGAAACTTTGTGAAATGTTAGTCCATTCTATTCTTTATATTATCACAAACTTTCACCGCTGTATGTAATTGCATTCTTTTTAAAAAATTTTTCTTGTAACATAAAGAAATGGCCAGTACAGAGAGTATAATGAAGGAAGTCATTGGGCAGTATAGAATGAGTTAAGTCACTTTAGTTGGTGGTGGTGGTGTGTCCATTGAGATCGATGATGACCATCGTTGTCATCCAGCTGGGGGATGGGGGGAGGGTGGTGGTGGGGTGGGGGTGGGGATGCTAATGAATCTATCTGTGAATGCGCAGATGGTTGAATAGTCCAATCTGCGCACGAAATGTTCGCTGACAGTTGGGGTAGACAAAGACAGGCATATCATTGTCAGGGAGCTTGTTTGCCCGTGACTTTCTGGCCTGCCTCTTCTGAACAGCTGCAGCAGTCCTGTTGTCTCGCACAACTTGGTGCCTTTGTTACTGCACTTTAGTTACTGCATAAAGGAGACGCAGTGGAGTGTTGGTCTGGTGGTGAAGGGTCTGCCTAGGAAGTGAGAGAACCTGAGTGCACGGGATCGAATCCCACACTCCCCTGTATTTTCTCCCCCTCCACTATATCCTGAGTGGTGGTTTGGATGCTAGTGATTTTGGATGAGATGATAGACTGAAGTTCCATGTGTAGCATGCACTTAGCGCATGTAAAAGAACCCACGTGCTAGCAACAAAGGGTTTGTCCCAGGCAAAATTCTAAACAAATAAACTTGCAGAAATTATTTGAAAAAACAGAAAAAGAAAACAGGGGTGATGCTGTACTATAGCAATGCACCAGAATTTGACACAGAGAAATACGTTGTGACAAAAGAGTAGTGCAGTGCAGTGCAATGCAATGCAGTGCAGTACAGAACATTGCAGTGCACTGCAGTACAGTGCAGTACAGAACATTGCAGTACAGTGCAGTGCAGTGCAGTACAGTGCAGTACAGAACATTGCAGTGCACTGCAGTACAGTGCAGTACAGAACATTGCAGTACAGTGCAGTGCAGTGCAGTACAGAACATTGCAGTGCAGCGCAGTACAGTGCAGTGAAGTACAGTCCAGTATAGTCCAGTATTCGAATGCAATACAATATTATACAGCATAATACAATACAGTACAATACAATGCAATACAGTTTCACTGACATGACTGTGTCCGGTGTTGACAGGTATCCATCGTATGTTTGATTCCTCCATCTCCAAGATACGGTCCCTCAGGATGGACACCAGGGTGTGGACTCCTAGCCTGATCGAGGTGAGTGCATAGCTCATGGGAGTTTTTGTTTGGTTTGTTTGTTTGTTTTTAATAAAAAATGACGAACACATGAATACGTGTTCTTGTTTCAGAAATACAAACATACGGCCCTGTAGAAAAAGATATACTTGTGCATGCACACACACATTCTAACACACATGCATGCCTGCAAAGTCCAGTGTTCCAAAACTACTAAGCTGTTCATTTTGTTTTTAATGTTAAGAGTACAGTATACATGCTACTTTGTTATCTGCAATAAAAAAAAAGAAATATTGTGGAAATCAGTACATGAGAATCAGATTCAGAGCCATTGAGTATGTGTAGATAAAAGGCATGAAATGCCTAAATGTTAGTCATACACATGCAGAAAGCACAGCAGACATAAGATACTTAAGTATTTTTTGACATGAAATAAACAGCACATAAATAATCACAATGAAACACATGCAAAAATTATCATGTATAAACTCTTTTCAACAGGCGATGAAGGTGATTGACAGTAATGACAACCATATACATGCAATAACTATCGTGTATCGATCATTCACTGTGACAGACGATGAAGATAATTGACAGTAATGACAACCATATACATGCAATAACTATCGTGTATCGATCATTCACCGTGACAGGCGATGAAGGTGATTGACAATAATGACAACCATATACATGCAATAACTATCGTGTATCGATCATTCACTGTGACAGGCGATGAAGGTGATTGACAGTAATCACAACCATATACATGCAATAACTATTGTGTATTGATCATTCTCTGTAGCAGGTGATCTAAAAATTGACAATAACCACACATATACATGTAATAACCATTATATATTGTTCATTCTCTATGACAGGTGATTTTGACAATAATTACAATCATGTACCTGCAGTAACCATCGTGTATTGATTGTTCTCTGTGATAGGTGATATTGACATTAATCGCAGTCATATGCATGCAGTAACCATCATGCATTGGTCCTCTATGACAGTTGATGAAGACGATCGGCAATAATCGCAGTCATATACATGCAATAACTATTGTGTATTAATGGTTCTCTGTGACAGTTGATGAAGACGATCGACAATTATCGCAGTCATATACATGCGATAACTATTGTGTATTGATGGTTCTCTGTGACAGTTGATGAAGACGATCGACAATAATCGCAGTCATATACATGCGATAACTATTGTGTATTGATGGTCCTCTGTGACAGTTAATGAAGACGATCGACAGTTATTGCAGTCATATACATGCGATAACTATTGTGTATTGATGGTCCTCTGTGACAGTTAATGAAGACGATCGACAGTTATTGCAGTCATATACATGCAATAACTATTGTGTATTGATGGTTCTCTGTGACAGTTAATGAAGACGATCGACAATTATCGCAGTCATATACATGCAATAACCATCCTGTATTGGTTCTTCTCTGTGTTACACTGTCAAGTATTGATTGTTCTCCGTAGACGGGCGCAGTAGCTGAGTGGTTAAAGCGTTGGACTTTCAATCTGAGGGTTCCGGGTTCGAATCACGGTGACGGCGCCTGCAGAACATCAAATGCGCACGTTAAAGATCCTGTAATCCATGTCAGCGTTCGGTGGGTTATAGAAGCAAGAACATACCCAGCATGCACACCCCCGAAAGCGGAGTATGGCTGCCTACATGGCAG
The DNA here is from genome assembly GCA_011634625.1 of Babylonia areolata. Taxonomy (NCBI): domain Eukaryota; kingdom Metazoa; phylum Mollusca; class Gastropoda; order Neogastropoda; family Buccinidae; genus Babylonia; species Babylonia areolata. The sequence goes on along the minus strand of JAAQRG010234428.1, from coordinate 8,831 downwards.
GGTAAAAACGGTCATGCACGTAAAAGCCCACTCGTATACATGCGAGTGAACGTTGGAGTTGCAGCCCACGAACGCAGAAGAAGAAGAAAAAGGAGGAGATCGTTCTCTGTGACAGGTGATACTGACAGTAATCACGATCATACACATGCAATAAAAATCATTTACCGACGGTTCTCCATGACAGTTGATGAAGGCTGTGACAGGTGATACTGACAGTAATCACAGTCATACACATGCAGTAACAATCATGTATCGACGGTTCTCCGTGACAGTTGATGAAGGCAGTCGGCAATGGGAACGCAAACCTGTTCTGGGAGCATGACCTCCTGCCCATCCAGAAGATCGCGCGGGACTCGCTGCCGGAGCAGAGGAAAACGTTCGCACAGCTCAAGTACCAGAGCAAACGCTACTCCAACCAGCACCCTCTGGCTCACGACAAGAGGAAGCTGAACGAGGTGGGGGCATGAGTCCTGGAGCTGGTAGTGTGTGTGTGTGTGTGTGTGTGTGTGAGAGTGGTGGAGGTGTCTTTTGATTTATGCTCTCATAAAAGAAAAAGAAAAAAAAGTCAGTTTGTTTCTGTCAGTAGAGCACAGCATTGAAGTGTTCCACCTGAATTTTGATTAAAAAGTATAAGAAAAAAAGGTAAAGAAACAACCACCAACAATCCAACTTTGATAGGGACTTTCCTGACCAAAAAATGTGTGTTATGATTAGGCTGCTACAGTAGTGGTGTGTGTGTGTGTGTTTGTGTGTGTGTCCACAGGCTCTGCTCCAAGTGTCCAGCACCAACGACCTTCTGGAGGCCATGAAGATCATCTTCTCAGGCGCTGATGTGAGTAGGGTCAATGATTGTACACTGCACATCTTCTGATCATGTATTTGACATTCAGGTGCTCCAGAATAGTTTGGGATGGTTTATTGTACATCCAGGTGCTTCAGATTAGTTTGGGATGGTGTATTGTACATTCAGGTGCTCCAGAATAGTTTGGGATGGTTTATTATACATTCAGGTGCTCCAGAATAGTTTGGGATGGTTTATTGTACATCCAGGTGCTTCAGAATAGTTTGGGATGGTGTATTGTACATTCAGGTGCTCCAGAATAGTTTGGGATGGTTTATTATGCATTCAGGTGCTCCAGAATAGTTTGGGATGGTTTATTGTACATGTGAGGAAGTGAAAAGAAGAGTTCAAAACGCCATTGGCCCATTCAAAGACCTGCTAACCACAGTGAAGGAACGCAAGCTCCGCTGGTATGGACACGTCACACGATCAGACGGCCTAGCCAAGATCATCCTGCAGGGTACCGTACAAGGAAGGAGGAAGAGAGGCAGACAGAGGAAGCGGTGGGAGGACAACATCAAAGAGTGGACGGGCCTGCCATTTGCCACAACTCAAAGGGCCGCTGAGGACCGAGGCAGGTGGCGCGAGCTGACCAGGCAGTCATCCATGGTGCCCCAACGACCCACCCACGGGTCAAGGGATAGATGAGATGAGATGATGAGTGTGTGTGTGTGTGTGTGTGTGTGTGTGTGTGTGTGTGTGTGTGTGTGTGTTCAAAAGAAACAAAGGACGAAAGAAGGAAAGAAAGAAAGAAAGAAAGAAAAGAAACGAAACAATAACAAAGAAAGAAATTAAGTGTGTGTGCGTGTGTGTCCGTGCTTACGTGTGTGCCGGCGTGTGTGCGAGCAAAACAAACAAAGAATGAATGAAAGAAAGAAAGAAGAAAAAGAAAGAAAGAAAGGAAGTAAGTAAGTTAGTAAGAAAGAACAATCACAAACAAAGAAATTGTTCTTGATTTTTTTTTTCTAAATGCATCGCGTCGTAAAAACAAGGCGTCAGAAAGCAATTACCCAAACACACATCAAAGAAGGCAAACAGTAAAATCCGATTATAACCCATTATAAGTCTGCGTACTCTTTCCTTCCAGGATCCCACCATCTGGAACTCCCTTCCATTCGTCAGATACTCCGCTTCCACAACCCTTGCATGAAAAAAAAAAAAGAAAGAAAGAAAATGTTTGAAAACCCACCCATTTAAACATTACTGATATATTTATTTTTGTCTGCCACGGTTCGTGGTGCATGCATGTGTGTTTGTTGTTTTGTTGTTTTGTGTGCACGTGCGCGTGTGCGTGTGTGTGTGTGTGTGTGTGCGTGTGTGTGGGTATGTATGTGCGTGCGCGCGCGCGCAAGTGACAGAGTTGGACGGACGAGTATTGTCATCAACTGATAATGTCTGTTTACAGTAAGTATGTAAATCGACGCGTTTTTTCCATTATCTCATCATTCTTCGTTTTTGAGTTTTTGCACATGTCAAACGCATTGGCCTTTATATGATAAAAAAAAAAAAGCGCTGAATAAGCGTTCATTATTATTGTTATTATCAGCAGTAATATACTACTTCCTATACGGTCACCACCTCAGTAACCAGCGCGGCAAACTCCAGGATGAACTGACGCGGAAGCAGACAAGCGGAGAGCGGCACGCCGCGGCGCGCGCGAACCCTGTGTAAACAAACACTTCACCTGCTTGGCGTAAACCGACGTGCGGTATCTGATGACAGAAAGATACAAACTGTCCACGGAATTGATACAGATGGGTGTGTGGAGAATTTCGGTCAGCTTTTACTTCTTAAGGCCACGCGCCATGAGGTGTGTGTGTGTGTGTGTGTGTGTGTGTGTGTGTGTGTGTGTGTGTGTGTGTGTGTGTGTGTGTGTGTGTTGGTGAGTGTGTGTTTGTGTGTGTGTGTGTATGTGTGTGTGTGTGTGTGTGTGTCTGTGCGTTGCGTGTGTTTGTGTATATGTGTGCGCGTGCGTGCGTGCGTGTGCGCGCGCTGTATGTGTTCCTTGCTTCCCCCCCCCCCCAACCCACCCTGCCCGTCCTTCCCCCTGTTTCCAATTTTATCGAGCTCTGCCATTGGCCTTTGGCCAGCGAGCACAGAGAGACAGACTGACAGATAGACAAGATACACACACACACACACACACACACACAGCTAGGAAGCGGCTTTGGACGATGCTTTCTCTTCGCCCTGTCCTTTCAACGTTGTAGAAAGCAAGCCTCCAGGAATCGTGCTTCACCATGTTACAGGCATAGCTGAACGCTTAGTGAGTGTTGTATAATGTTGAAAAAAAAAACTGTCCTTGCTACAATCGACTACACTGTTGGCCGCTTCATTGGGTTTGTTTGTTTGATTGTTGTTGTTGCTGTTTTGTTGTTTCATGGAACTATACTTACGTTCACTTTTCCGCCATAATTGTTCAACAGTACACATGACTGATTACTATGCAAACAAAGACAAAAAGAGCATCAACAAGCTTTATATTGCGCTCACAACGTTGTACTCCCAATGATGAACCATTGAGCTAGTTACCACCTCATATAAATGATGATTATCTCTGTCTCTGTAAGCGTGCCGTGGAGATTACTCGTTTGTTGTACACTGCAGGGTAGCCTCTGGTCACAGCATGAGGGAGGGGTTAGGCCTCTAGAGGAAGAGGGGTGGAGAGGGGAGACATAGAAGAAACGGAGATGAGGGGCTTACAGATAATTTTTTTTTTTTAATCAGACAGGGAAAGGTGTGTGTGTGTGCGCGCGCGCGTGTGTATGTGTGTGTGCGTGTTTGAGAGACAGAGATGAAGAGAGAGTCGGGCAGATGGAGAGAGAGAGAGTCGGGCAGATGGAGAGAGAGAGAGAGAGAGAGAGAGAGTCGGACAGATGGAGAGAAAGAGCGAGGGAGTGAGATATATATAAACGGAGACACGAAAAGAAAGAAAGAGGGAGAGAGAGTCCGACAGATGGAGAGAAAGAGAAAGAAATAAAGGGACAAGGAGAGAGACAGAGACAATCAGTCAGACAGACAGACAGACAGACAGTCAGTCAGACAGACAGACAGACAGGCAGGCAGCCAAGAGGGGTACAGACGTACAGATAAGCAGACGAACTGATAAAGGAAAGAACGGGATTAAGAAAGACGTTAGGAAAAGAAGTTATACGTATGTAACCTTGATGTGTGTGTGTGGGCGTGATTGGGAAGCATGGGGTTGGTAACTGTAACAGCAATGGCCAGCTACTTCTCCAGACATGTGCCGAGCACGACCTTCTTATCACAAACACCATCTTCTGCCTCCCTACTCGTAACAGGACGTCATGGATGCATCCTCGCTCTGGGCATTGGCATCTCATCGACTTTGTCATCGTCAGGAAGAGGGACAGGCAGGACGTACGAGTCACGAGGGCCATGTGCGGTGCCGAGTGCTGGACAGACCACCGCCTTACCGTCTCCAAGCTCAACCTCCGCATCCAGCCCAAGAGACGGCCTGAGGGCATGAAAGCACCCAAAGGCCTGAATATCAACAAGCTGGAGCTAGGCAACATCAAGCAGAGCTTTGCTGACACCCTGGAGGAACGCCTGGAGTCCACCGTGCTGGACAACCAGAATGTGGAGGCAGCATGGGGCGCACTGCATGAGACGGTGTACAACACTGCCATGTAGTGCCTGAGGCCTTCTGCCTGGTTTGATGAGAACTGCACTGAGATCAAGCAGCTGCTGGAAGACAAACACCAAGCCTACAGAGCCCACATTGAAGATCCCAAGTCACAGTCAAAGAAAGACATACTGAAGAGCGCACGCAGAACCATCCAGCTGAAGCTGCGGCAGATGCAGGATTCCTAGTTGAGCAACAAAGCTGATGAGATCCAGGGCTTTGCAGACAGGAACGACATGAAGAACTTCTATAACGGCCTGAAAGAAGTCTATGGTCCCACCACCTCCGGATCTGCTCCACTCCTCAGTGCTGATGGTTCTACTCTAATCACTGACAAGGACGGGATCCTTGAGAGATGGGCTGAACACTTTGACAGCGTACTGAACCGCCCTTCCACCATCAATGATGAAGCCATCGACCGACTCCCCCAGGTGCTAGTCAGTGAGTCATTGGATGCCATTCCAACTTTGGAGGAGACCCAGAAAGCTATCTGTCTGCTATCCAATGGCAAAGCCCCTGGCTCAGACTCCATTCCAGCTGAGGTCTACAAAGAAGGTGGTACGGCGCTGGGTGAGAAGCTTCATCAGCTGTTCCAGCTCATCTGGCAGCATGAGGCAGTTCCACAGGACTTCAAAGACGCTTCCATCATACACCTGTACAAGCGCAAAGGAAATCATCAGGCCTGTGACAACCATCGTGGAATATTCCTGCTGTCCGTTGCAGGCAAGACTCTGGCCAGAGTGCTACTCAACCGTCTCATAGCGCACCTTGAGCAAGGTCTCCTACCAGAGAGCCAGTGTGGCTTCCGGAAAGAACGCGGGACTATCGACATGGTGTTTGCTGCCAGGCAGCTCCAGGAGAACTGTCAGGAACAGAACGCCGACCTTTACTCCACCTATGTCGATCTGACCAAGGCCTTCGATACTGTTAGCAGAGATGGCCATTGGAGAATCATGGCGACGTACGGATGTCCCAGAAAGTTCATCACCATCATACGGCAATGACACGATGGAATGCTGGCCCGAGTCCAAGACAACGGAGAGACTTCAGAACCATTCCCTGTCTCCAACGGAGTCAAGCAAGTGTGTGTTCTTGCCCCCACCCTGTTCAGTCTTGTTTTTAGCCATGCTAACAGATGCCTTCAGAGACGCTGATGTAGGCATTGGCATCAGGTACCGCACAGATGGCTCACTCTTCAACCTCAGGAGGCTTCAAGCAAAAACCAAGGTGAGGACAGACACCGTCAACGACTTCCTGTTTGCTGATGACTGCGCTCTCAACGCTGCCTCCGAAGCTGACATGCAACACAGCGTCGACAAGTTCTCTGCTGCCTGTGACAACTTTGGCCTCACAATCAGCACAAAGAAGACTGAGGTGATGCACCAGCCAGCTCCAGGAAAGCCTTACGTTGAACCAAACATCTTCATCAACGGGCAACGACTGAACGCGGTGGACAAGTTCACATACCTGGGCAGTACACTCTCTCGCACAGTTGCCATCGACGACGAGGTGAATGCCAGACTCGCCAAAGCCAGCGCTGCCTTCGGCAGACTCCATAAGAAAGTTTGGAACAGGAGAGGCATCACCCTGGAGACGAAGCTCAAAGTATACAAGTTCATAGTTCTCACCACACTGCTCTATGGATGTGAATCATGGACGGTCTACAAACGCCACGCCAAAAAGCCGAACCATTTCCACACCACCAGCCTCAGAAAACTTCTCGGCATAAAGTGGCAAGAGAAGATCCCTGACACAGAGGTGCTCACTCGTGCAAACTTGCCCAGCATCTACACCATCTTGATGCAGGCCCAGCTGCGCTGGGCAGGCCATGGAGTTCGCATGCCAGACCACCGGCTCCCCAAGAAACTGCTGTACGGCGAACTCCAACATGGCAAGCGCTCCCATGGAGGCCAAAAGAAGCGCTTCAAAGATACTCTGAAAGCTTCTCTGAAGGCCTTCAACATCAGCCACAACACATAGGAGCTGAATGCAATTGACAGACCAAAGTGGCGTTCAGCTGTCCACAAAGGCGCCAAATCCTGTGAGGCCAACAGAATCGCTGCAGCAGAGCAACGCAGACAGGCCAGGAAAAGCAATGCCAGCAAGTCACCGACAGCAGCCACCATCCCCTGTCCACACTGCGTCAGAACCTTCCTGGCGCGGATTGGCCTGACCAGTCATCTGCGCACCCACAGAGCTCAACCCACCCTCCCCCAGGATGACTAGATGGTCCTCGTCGATCCCGACGGACGAACCACACAAAGTCCTTTTGTAAAGCACTTCGAGCAGATTTCTAAGTATCCATTGTTATTATCATTATTAAGAAGAAGAGAAGAACAGAAGGGGGGTAGAAGAAAAGGAAAAAAAAGAAAGGAGGCGACACTGGAAAAGAAGAGAAGAAGACAGAAAGTAACAGAGGTTCTCCTTCCTGTTCATCAACACTGTAAACAACACTGTTGTTATCTGAAGTCCTGAATCACTACTGTCCATAATTCCAGTTACGATTATTTTGGTACTTTGCAAAATTTGTCACTGGTCCCTATCACCACTTTTCGGTGGGAAAGAGAGAGAGAGAGAGAGACTGAAGAGAGAGAGAGAGAGAGACTGAAGACTGGAGACAGAGAGAGAGACTGAAGACTGAACACAGAGAGAGACTGAAGACTGAAGAGAGAGAGAGACTGAAGACTGGAGAGAGAGAGAGACTGAAGACTGAACACAGAGAGAGACTGAAGACTGAAGAGAGAAAGAAACTGAAGACTGGAGAGAGAGGGGGAGAGAGAGAGAGAGACAGAGACAGAGAGAGACTGAAGACTGGAGAGAGAGACTGAAGACTGAAGAGAGAGAGAGAGACTGAAGAGAGAGAGAGACTGAAGACTGGAGAGAGAGAGAGATAGAGTGAAGACTGGAGAGAGAGAGAGAGACCGAAGACTGGAGAGAGAGAGAGAGAGAGAGAGAGAGAGTGAAGACTGGAGAGAGAGAGAGAGAGACTGAAGACTGGAGAGAGAGAGAGACTGGAGAGAGAGAGAGAGAGAGAGAGAGAAACTGAAGACTGAAGAGAGAGAGAGAGAGACTGAAGACTGGAGAGAGAGAGAGAGACTGAAGAGAGAGAGAGAGAGAGATTGAAGACTGAAGAGAGAGAGAGACTGAAGACTGGGGAGAGAGAGACTGAAGACTGAAGAGAGAGAGAGACTGAAGACTGGGGAGAGAGAGAGAGGCTGAAGGCTGAAGACTGAATAGAGAGAGAGACTGATGACTGAAGACTGAAGAGAGAGAGAGAGAGAGAGAGAGAGAGAGCGAGAGAGACTGAAGAGAGAGAGACTGAAGACTGAAGAGAGAGAGAGACTGAAGACTGGAGAGAGAGAGAGAGAGAGAGACTGAAGACTGGAGAGAGAGAGAGACTGAAGACTGAAGAGAGAGAGAGAGAGAGAGACTGAAGACTGGAGAGAGAGAGACTGAAGACTGGAGAGAGAGAGAGGCTGAAGACTGGAGAGAGAGAGAGAGAGGCTGAAGACTGGATAGAGTGAAGACTGGAAAGAGAGAGAGAGAGAGAGAGAGAGAGAGAGAGAGAGAGAGACAGAGAGAGAGAGAGAGAAACATGGACAGTGCAGTGCAAGGGAAGACAGAAGTGGTGAAAAGAGACAAAAAGAAGTGATGCAGTCAGTTCAGTAAGCCTACACCTGTGTTGATTGCCGTTTCAGAGATCTGTTTCTGCTACCCAATATTCCAGCTAGGATTATTCATTCGTATGAAGTTGAATTTCTGACTGTTCCCTATTGATGTTTTACGAAAGAAGTTAAACAAAACAAGCGAAAAAAACATGTAAATAAAACAAAAAAAATGAGATTGTGATTGTTGTTACACATATCAACAGTATCACACGCACACCAACAACAATATCAATTACGATAGCAGCAGCAACAGCAACAACCTGAAAATAAATCCAACAATTTTCAACCCTGTTGATGTCACACACATCCATAAAAAAATAACCATCACAACAACAGCAACAGCCAGACCAACAACAACAATAACGATGAAATCAGCAACAACTTTATGGAGCGGGTTCTACACGTTTCAGTTTCAGTTTCTGCGTTCGGACAAACCCATAAACGCTACACCACATCTGCTAGACAGATGCTCGACAGTAGCATAACCCATCTTATCAGGCTTTGAGTGCATGCACAAATATTTGTGTACCTATTATAGTGGGTGTTTTTCTGCATTATTTTGCCAGACGATAACACTCCCGATCCACAAAATACTCGCCAACACACGTTTCGCTTTTCGCTTTGATGCCATTTACTACACTGTCCATGGCAACTGCAGGATTTCTACGGTCACTCT
>JAAQRG010234426.1:0-12218 GCA_011634625.1 Babylonia areolata | reverse complement strand
AATAAAATAATCACTTTCTTGCCTGAAATATTTTCCAAATAATTTTAACAGACAAGTTTTGTCTTGTCAGTTTTCAATACTAGTTTACTAATCAATTGCTTGTTGGATAGGAAATTTTCTATCTAAAATTACATTTAAATAGCATACTTACCGTGACCCACTAGTGCAGACTCTGGCAGGGGTCTGACATTCCTGTCCTGTGCAAACTACTATCCGCCTATGCGGAGAAAACGAAAATAGCTACGGCCAATAACCTCCCAGAAGTAGGTAACCTCCCCTTTGCCCCCCTGACTAGCGCCCTCTTTTAGTATGTTACTAAAACGTAATTTTAGATAGAAAATTTCCTTTTAATTACACATACTTAAGCATGACCCACTAGTGCAGACTCCGGCAGGGGTCTGACATTCCTGTCCTGTGCAAACTACTATCCGCCTATGCGGAGAAAATGAAAGTAGCTACGGCCGATAACCTCCCGGAAGTAGGATAAAAAATTTGAACTTTAGCAGATACTCCCCTTGTTACTTCGGGCCTCCTTCATAACTGTAAATAAAGATGATCTCATTAAAAAAATCAAGTCGACTGGTAATAAACGCGTTGCAAGGAACAAGTAAAGAAGAATCATCATCACCTTTTGATGAAAACGCTCCCTGATTACCTTAACCGCAGTATAATATTTAAACAAACCACTCCCTCTGTTGTCTTATGGACTTCCACTTTTTTGTTTAAAGCACGTATTGGTTGGTTTTTGTTTTTTTTTCTTCATAAATAAACCACATTTAGGAACTTCCTTGTTAGAAAAAGAAAATGTACATCCTGTTCTGCAGAGCTTGGGAGAGACAGAGGAGACTTGATGAAACGCACACACACACATAAATGACACACATACACGGTACACTATGGCGCCCTGATACTGTGATAGTCACAAGAAACTGACATTCTGCTGCATAATTAAAGAATTGCAATAGATGATTAAGTCTCATCTTTTTTTTTTTTCTTTCTTTTCTTGAAAACAGGTCCAGATCACAATGGTGTGAATACACAAGTCTCTGTACAGTAAGCATGTAGTACAGGCTCCTGTTCACTTTTCATTTCACACCTTGTACACACACCTCACCTCACGCATGCATCATACCAGAGTACCCTTTTCTGGGGGGTGGGGGGGAGGGGTAGTGGGGGTAAGGGGGAAAGGGAGACGAGAGAGAGAGAGAGAAAGTATGCATCAGATCAGGGACACGTACACACACACACAAAAATATTATACACAATCCTGAAAAAGACGATTACAAGTTTATAGCAACAACACACTCCCTGATCCCATGCAATAATAGTGCTGTTCTGCAAAAGACTGCATAAACATGTTGGACCATATTGCCAGAAGTAGTCATGACCATGACAACGGCGATGACAACCACCACCACCGTTGCTGGGGGGGGGGGGTGATGACGCGATGGATGCAACTTGGAAGTGACGGTACAGGTACTGTGGGCGACTTATAATCCGCTGAAGAAGACGAGCAGCGAGGTGTCAAACCAGGTCAGTCAGTATGGTCCACATAGCATCATCATCGTCCCAATTTCTCCTACACCGTCAACTCGCCCAGTTATGGAGAAAAGAAAAAAGAAGAAAAAAAAAAAAGGCCTCCCTATCCTGACCTCATGTTTAGTTGTTTTTTTGGGGGGTGGGGGGGAATGGGGGGGGGAGGAGTGCGGGAGTTAGCGATGACCCCTTCTCCTCTGTGTAGTGGACAAAATGGGAGAGAAATGACCTGAGACGTTGGGCAGCTCAGGCAGAATTCAGTCAACAAAAAAGCAGCGCCAATCCAGAAGAGAGCTGTGGCTCGTACAGTCCATGCTTCTTGGTATAATTCTTCCATTGAAACAGCTCAACAAACAATTAAAAAAAACCCCAAAAAAAACAGCCTATGGTAAACAAAAGCACAATGTAGGTAGCAAGTTGGTGATTTCCACTCACTTTGAACGCCTTCTCGGAGGGTAAGGGGAGGTGAAGAATGGCCCACCTCCGCTAAACAGCAGTCAGTTTGCACAAAACAAATATAATGATTTAAAATCGACAGTAAGTAAAAAATATCAGGTAAACTTGTCAGCAGCCCCTTTTTTTGTTTTTGTGTCACATGCACTGTATGTAGCAGACGACGTGCTAACAAGAAGTGTCTCTCTTCGGCAACAATCCCCCCTTGGTCAGATGGAGGGGGGTTTGGGGTGGGAGTTGGGGGGGGGGGGAGAGTGCACCACTAAACACACATGGGTGTTTAATGCACCAGTGCTCACATCCACGCACACACACAAGACATTAAAAAGACAGAAGACATGAGGGTTTTCCTCATGCACCTCCATTAAAAAAAAAAATAAAAAAAATAAATAAAAAAAAATCTCCCAACAGGTTTTCTTTCCTGTCTGTGCTTCATCAAGTCTGTTTTGCTGCCTCTAGAAAACTTCTGACGTCTGAGAAGACGTACATACACAACATATTGATATGATCATAAAATGACTAAAAAAAACAAAACAAAAAAAACACAAAAAAACAAAAAAAACACACACAGGAGTGTGTTGGCTACTCTTTCATTTGTACACACGCACAGAGGATGATGATGGAGTGCAGAAGGTCTGTCCGAATTTACTCTCCCCCCTCCTGTACAGCCATGAAGGGTGGAGAGGACCACCACACCAGGAGGAGTTTGTCTGTACGACAAAGCACAAAAGCACTATCTACACTTTCCCCCATCTGTACACACACAGAGAGACAAAAATGACACTTGAAAAGCACTGGCTGCAGTCTAGTCTGTATACTGTTGAGGGGGGGTGGGGAGTGGTGGGTAGGGAGTGTGCACGTCAGGAACTTGCATACACAGACACGCGCACACAAAACACATACACAACGTGCGTACGCACACAGAGAACACCTCTTCCAACAAGTGCAGAGCTGTGGGATTCCCTGCCAACAACAAGTGATGTCCAGAATGAAATGTGATGCCCCTTTACTGCCAGAGATGGTCGAAGCTCCATTCTGCTGCCCCTGCTGCCTCCCGTCTATCGTAAGTCTGTTATTTATTTGTCTCTCGATTTCAGTGTTTTCTTCATGGAAAAATACTCCGTGAAAATGCTGGGTTGTGTGGATTACACAATGTGTGGAAACATCTCCAACGACTTCCCGTTCACACAAGTTGTGGTCCTGTTCAGACTGAAGCGATGAACTGGCCACTTACGAATTGTTTCCAAAGCAGTTTAATGGTCATTGTCATCGTTATCACGTTTGATTTTTCTTGTGTTTTTTTTCCTTTTCTTTTCATTTAGTTGCTAAACTGCTCCAGCAGCAAAGCCGTAGAGGAAAGTGAGAGACAGACCAAAAACGTGGTGCGCTTTGCAGTCTCTTCATTCCGACGGGTCAAAGAGGCTGAGAAGGTCATCACCGGGAACACTGTTACTGCCAGGGGTCTCCTCTGATCCCAGATACATTGACAGCTCCTGGTCCGACAGGATGTCTGGGAGGAGCTGAAATCAGTATCATCATCATATGTTAAGGTGCTTGTCAAAAAAAAAAAAAAGAAAAAAAGAAAAAAAAAAGTTCAACTGCTCTCACACACACAAATATAAGAACCGTACGCTTTTACTCTTTATGAATCTGGTGCTTACATTTTCTTATTGGGCAATGTGCAAGTTTTGTTCATTCATGTGAGCTCAATATTGTACATACATCTCTCTCTCACTGATTCATTTTCTTCTTTCTAACAATTTTTTAATTAGTAGCTTTTTTCTCAAATAATTCTCACCTGATCAAAAAACAACCAAAAAAATCCAATAACAAACAAATACTACCGTCATTGATTAAAACAAAGCCACCAACCCTAATTGAACAAATCTGATATTTTTTCTTTATCAATTAAAAAAAAAAAAAGTGATTAACTTTACAAAGTCACCAAACAAACAAACAGAAACATGTGCATGTGCAGATGACTGGAGCCTGACTTGACACTGGAAATGAATGATCAGCGTCTAAAGGCAGCCGTCAGTTAACTCGTTCTTCACAGGTAAACATAGGCAGGCAGCCCATTGTGCAAATGACTCTGTGAAGCACTTACATTTTGGTCTCTGACCGAAGACAGGCACAATACCATTAAAATGATAACATGCACTGATCACAGTTTGAGATGGAGAGAAAAACAAAGCAAACGAAAAAAACAAAAAACCACCACCACTCACATCCAGACCAGGGGTGGAATCTCCATTCATGAGGCTGGAGTCGAAGGTCAGGTCGGGGAAACTGGTGCTGTCCGTCGTGGACGCCACAGAGGAGGCGGCGGCGGCTGTACTGCAGGGGGCAGAAGCAGTGGAGGAGGAGGAGGATGCTGAAGACGAGGAGACGGGTGCAGGGTGAGAGAGCGGGTGGCCGCCGTTTTGCTGCTGGGGGGTTGCAGGGCCTCCCTGCTGCTGCTGCTGCTGCTGCGGCTGCGGCTGTGGCTGCTGCGTAGTGGAGGGGGTCAGGCGGCCCGGCAAGCTGGGGGGTCTGCCGGCGCCGGCGCCCATGTTGTTGGCGTTGCCCTGCTGGTTCGGGTCCCCTGGGTTCTGCATGCCTGGCATCTGCTCGCCTGGTCCTGTCCCGCCCAATCATCCCAGGTAATTGTTGTTATTATCATTGCAAGTTAAGATACACACTATCATCATCGTTGTCGTAATCATCTCAAGAATTGATACCGTATACATATTATCATCCTCATCAAGCTAATCATTGTAACAAGTGTTATTGGTACTGCATGGCTTCCTATGTAACAAATCAAACCAACATTTTCCCATCACCTTCATACAATAAAAAAAATATTAACCCTGTGCCCAAGCAGGATAATCACCCCCCCCCACACACACACACACACACACACCCATCCAGTTCCCCCCTCCCATCCAGTTCCCCCCTCATGACACCCTCCTATTCTCAGCAAATCAATCCGTCCCACTACCCCCCACTTCCCAGTCACCCCCCTGTTCCTCAAGTATATACACAGACAAGTGCATCCTCACTTTTTAAACACACACACCTCTCCTTCCTTACCTGAGTGTGGCTGAGGAGGCATGGAGGGGAAGGGGGAGGGCAGGGCACCACCAGCCCCAGGTGGCCCTCCCCCCATGTTCCAGTTGTTGATGTTGGGCAGCTGGGTGCTCGAGGGGGAGGTCGGCTTGTTGTAATGAGAGCAGGAATCTGAAAGGGCAAGATACCCGTTCCATTTTCTTGCTGAAGGAACATAAATGAATCACAAGATGACTGGAGTTGTACAAGGGTACTCACACTCACAGCAAGCATAAATATTACAAAGTAAATGTCAAGGCATACACAGCTTTGTTCGTTTCCTTTCCCTCTTTTTTTTTCTCTTTTTTTTTTTTAAATTTATTCTGGTACAGCACAGTCATCAGCTTCCCTGCTCCTTTCCAGTTGTCTACCGAACAAACACATCTATGTACGTCCACAAAGTACAAAATGCACCCCTCATGCACGCATATGCACATGTGTGCACACACGCGTGTACATACACACACACACATACTGTATAAACAATACACACTGTACACACACACATGCACACACAAACATACACCAACCTCTTTTCCCCTCACCATGGTCCCTACCTTCCTCCATTCCATGCACACATAGACAAGTAGATTCTCTTCCACACGCACACACATACACACACTCAGACAAGTACATCCTCTCTCTTCAACACACACACACACAAACACAAGTAGGTATCTCTTTTCCACACACATATAGACAAAAGCCTTCTCTCTTCCACACACATACAAACAAGTGCTTCTCACCAGTCAAAACTCACACACACACACACACACACGCATACAATGTGCCTTCTCACTCTTCCACACACAGATGAGAACATTCTCACTCCTCATACACACACATACAGACAAGTGCCTTCTCACTCTTCATACACACACACACACACACACACAAACACACAGATAAGTGTAATCTCCCTTCTCTCTCTCTGTGTCTGAGTGTCTCTCACACAGTCTCTCTTACCCTTACCACTGTCCTCCTCCTTGATGCTTTTGATGACAACGGGTTTCCAGTTGGCCGACTGGTCAATGGTCACCTCCTCGTACTCGGTGTTGGCCATGTGGCACAGGATGGCCCAGATGTATTGGTCGATCTCCAGGCCCTCCAGCAGTGCGGTTTTACTGCAACATCGAGCGCACATCATTACCATCATGCAGAACTCGTTTTTGCCTCAACTTGTGCAAAACGATGCGAGTCTATGTAATAACCCGGTGTTCGGTTGTCTGCGTGTGTGTCTATGTGTGTGTGTGTGTGTGTGTTTCTCTGTGTGTGCGCGAGTTTATGTAATAACCCAGTGTTTGTGTTGTGTGTTCGTATGTCTGTATGTATGTCTGCGGTAAACTTTTAACACTGCCATTTTCTCTGGGTTTTTTTGTTTTTGTTTGTTTGTTTGTTTCTGCTTTCCCAGGCTGCAGCTCCCCAAATCTACGTTTATATGTACCCTCCTGCCATGTAGGCATCCATACTCTAATGTTTGTCGCTGACTGTGTAATCGCAGATGCAAAAGCCATTAGAACAAAGTAAATGTAATTGAAAGATACAATTATCAAAGGTCATGGTGAAGTATTTGCAGTTAATCTTTTTTTTTTTCATGCTTTTCATCTTGCATAACAAAAACGAATAACGAAAACATAACATTTGTTGTACAAGTCTGGGTTCTTGTTCTTTTGGGTTGGTTGGTTTTTGTCCCCCCCCCACCCCCCCAACCCTCCCAATTGCAAAAACAAAAACAAAAAAACAAACAAACAAACAACTGTGCACATGCTGTTTAATTCTGCTAGATTAATTATTCACCGGTTAGAGATACACAGATAACACACAAATACAGAAGAAAAAAAAACACCTACTTGCACACTGGACAGCGCCATGTGCCCCGTTCGCAGTTCAGCTTCAGGTAAGAGTCGAGGTCAAAGCACTGCAATATGACATGCATAACAGTTGTAAGATTTCATTCTTCATTCCACAGGCAGCTTCAAAGAAATGGCTTTTCTCACCTCAGTGTATGTGGTAGCATTACTGAGACAAAAAGAAGAAGAAAAAAAAAAGAAGAAGAAAAAAGCCCCACACTAACTGCCTTGAGAAACAGTTACAAATCTTCAGTGAACTGGTTTTATTTCTTCAGTGAACCTGTTACTTTTTTTTCTCTGTGAACCAGTTACATTTCCTCTGTGATAACATTTCTCTTGTACATTGATCACACTTCTTCTGTGAATTGTTACATTTATCCTGTGTATTGGTTACATTTCTTCAGTGAATTGTTCATTTTCTTCTGTTAATCAATTACAATTCTTTTGTCAATTAGATTTCTCCTGTGAATCAGTTACGTTCCATCTGTTTATCGGTTAAATGCCATCTGAGTCACACACACACACACACACACACACACACTGATTCAAAGTACATTTTAACTTCCATCTGCACCTTTCAACACAACAAAAGTTTCCTAGTCATACAATTGAAGAAAACTTTTTTTTTTTGCTTGTTTGCAGAACAGATCAACTTACAAATTTAGCAATTCCCACAACTAATGCAAACACACGCTAAGACATATTTCGAGTCCATCAAACAAGTAAACATTCCTTCATATTCTCCCTCCCACGCCCCCACTTTTTTTGGGAGGGGTGAGGGGGTGGGGTGGAGGGTGGGGGTGGGAGAAGTGGTGATGTTCGTTTCTTTGTTTGGCTTACAACTTATAATTCAGCTGCGTTCAGACAGGAAAAAAACAACAACAAAAAAACCACAAAAAAGGTTAGAATGAAGACTGACATCCTAACATGCAAACTCAGTGAGATGACAGCCATTTGCTGATGAGAACAATTGCCAGCAGCAGGCAAGGGTGTTAAAAAAAACAACAACAAAAAAAACAACAACTGTCCTGACATTAAACAGTTGTTAATATTGTGCAAGTAAAAGAAAACCATAACAACGAGAGAGTTGCCCCTTACAAAAAAAACAACAACAACCAAACACTAAATAAAAAGGTAGCCTAGCCCAACACAAAGGGGTGGGCCATATCGGGGCCCAAGTTCAGACAGGAGCCAGACTTGTGGGAGTCAAAAACAAAAAAAGCGCCAAAACCAAGCCTAAAGTTCACTAATTTGCTATAAACAGTACGTACACTACAGCAAGGTTGTTGGGGGGGGGGGGGGGAAGATGATGATGAGGATGACGACGGACGACGGATGTACATACCTGTATGTGTTTACAGTCATGACCTCGGGCAGGTAAGGTGATCCTGCTGCAAGTGATGGGGCACTTCAGGGGCACCTTGATGGCCGTCTGCTCCACCCCGTCCTCCCCGTTCAGCGTGGAACTACTCGTCACATTGGAGAAGTTCCTCTTGACTGTAGAGCGCGCCACACACACACACAAGCAAGATCCAAGGGTTATTTCATTCACCCACCACCACTGTTACCGCCAAACAAATAACTGGCAAACTGTCAACAAGCAAGCAAGGACGCTTGCTGCTTTTTTTACCAAGAGAAACGACCTCTCGAGCTGATGTAAATAGTTTAGGTATTCACACACTTTTTTACCCACCACAGTAACAGCCAAACAAAATAACTGGCAAACTTGTTACCAAGGACGTTTGCTGCTTTTACAAACAGAACTGACCTCTCCGGCTAATGCAAATAGTTCAGGTATTCACACACACGCACACACAAAATAAAGGCGTATGCACACACACACTGAAATATAGGGCACACACACATGCACACACACAAAAACAAAGCAAACAAAAAAACAACAAAGGAGACGTAGAAATCATTGTGCTTACTTTTGGTGACACAGTGCTCCGCAGGGAGCAATCGTTTGCGCAGCAAACCTTGCAGCACAGATCGGATGCTCGGTCGGTGTACCAGTTGCAGGACAAACAGGTGAGACTGCAAAATCAAATGTCAAAACAGCTGCAAACAATTTGTCACTGACAAAAGGGGGTGGGGTGTAATTTTTTTTTCTCACACATTTACATGTTGCCACCAAGTGCCACAACAACAAACTGAGTGGCATGGGAGTAACGCCACTGAAAAACGGTGACGACAAAAAAAAAAAAAAAAAAAGGTACCATAATGACTTTGATCCATGTGTAAAAATTCTTACAATTACAATGGTGATGTCTGATTAGAAAAGAAAAAACTTTTACAGGTTTCTTCTGCTTTCGTGGGCTGCAGCTCCCATGTTCACTCGTATGTACACAAGTGGGCTTCTACGTGTATGACCGTTTTTACCCTGCCATGTAGGCAGCCATACTCCGTTTTTGGGGGTTTACAGATTTCAATTGGATTATTCAATGACGTAATACAATGACTCTGCTTTTAAAAGTTAATGCAATTATCAGTCCATTTTTAGTTTACAACTTCTCATTTTTACAAGAAAGAGTAGTTTCCCTTGTACCATGAGAATGCTGAATGTTCTCTTGCCAAACACTGATGTTTTTTCCAAACCGTTAGGAATTTGATGGAGTTCATTTTCCTGATGATTACACACACAGTTACCAACATAACCAGTAAAACACCGTGAAAAAAGGGACCTAAAAAAAAACAAAACAAAAAACACCTGCCGCTCATGAACTGTGAAGAAAAAAAATGAAATTGAAAAACCAGTGGACACAATACTTGGGATCACCACTGTCCTTTCAAAATCCACTTACACACTGGCAAGCGACGAGGGGCAGCCGTTGCATAATTCTACTTACGCAACAGCATGCTGTTACGGTGATCTGGATGGTGTTGCGGCCCCCCACGCACACATCCTTCAGATACAGGGGCTTGTGGGACGACTTGTTCTCGCCCCGCTCGATGTCCAGGGGCCTGGCGTTGACGCTGACCGTGACCGAGGCGGGCCAGTTGGTGTTCATCTGCCGGTCCTCATGGTGGAAGCACTTCAACTGAAGCTCCAAATCGGACCTGGAAAAAACGGAATACATACCACATTTACCCAATGTTCGGAATGCATACCTGATTTACCCAATGCTCGGAATGCACACCAGATTTACCCAATGTTTAACGATCTTGTTTGTCATCGTTTTTATATTTCAGAATATCAGGTTTACCCAATGTTTGAAAGACCTTACTTTTGATGATTTTTTTTTCCATAAAGTGATAGTGCTCATGATTGTAAAATAATTAATTACAACCCACCAGCCTGGTTAGACAAATAAAAAAAAAAAAATCTCAGTGTGTAACTGTAAACATTAAAAAAAAAAAAAGAAAAGAAAAGAAAAAAAAAGAAACAAACCTTTCACATATAGATAAAAACAAAAAAAAAGCAAAGATATAAAATCACTAAGACCTAAAACATTTTAAGACCATCACAACACCAAGATCAACAGGTTGGTATACACACAGACACAAATAAACAGCTGTCACAAGATGATTTAAAAAAAAAAAAAAAAAAATCTACCACAGTCGCCAAACTGAACCACATAAGAAAAAATAATGGAGAACAAGTGAGAGATTCAATGCGAATGAAAAAAACAATGAAACAGGCATGAAGACTGAAGAGCGAGGCGCTTCACTGACCTCCACATCAGAGTCTGGTAAACGCTGTCTCTCAGGTGGAACTCGTGGTTGCTCACTGCCAGGTTGTGTTCCAGGCGGAAAGGCGGCAACACGACACCATCGCGCACTGGGAACGTTAACCTCAGCTCCCCATCGTCTGGAGGAAGGTAAAAACTTTCACATAAAAAGGAAACTTCCTTAATAAAATTACGTTTATCTCACATACTCACCGCGACCCTTCAGGTGACTTAATTCCTGTCCTGTGCAAACAACTACCCGCCTATGCGGAGAAAATGAAAGCAGCTAGTTAAAGAACAGTTTGTAAGGTGGTAACCTTATGTCGTCATACAGGATGCGTTTCCATTGCTTTGGAATTTGTTCTACGTTTGCTGGAATTTTCCACAATTTAACCATCACCACCCTTTGAAGACTAAACTGAACACAAGCATGAAAAAAAGTAGCAATGTTTCAGAAAATCTACTGACAAAACCTGAACACCAGGAGTATTTCTCAAAGTTTGTGATGTGGATGACCATCACCATTCAGAACCATATCTTGCCCTTGCCATTCAACTGAAAGGAAAAAGTCCCAACGAGACAACATCACAACTAAGTAAACTAAATGTACACTGAAAAAACAAACCAGACTGAGCCAGTAACTGCAGAAATATCCTCTTTTTTGGAGGCGGGGGGAAGCTCTGTATTTTATCTTTTAACACTCTTTAGTGGACTATAGAAATTTCCACCCCCCCTTTTTTTTCCCCACTGAAATACATCATAAACAGAAATTAGTTCCAAATCTTTAAGTCACCTAGCATACTGAAACATACAGCTTTCTCTGTGCTTACCTTGCTTCATAATGCGTGGTTTGATGTCAGGGTAACCCTGTGGAGTCATTGGTGGCGTCGGGTTCCCATGCAGCGGACTGTGCTGGAAGTTATTCTGTCCAACATAACAATGTCAACAGTGTGAGAGGACAGGAGGACACTGTCTTGGGGCAGGAGGGGTACTACCGAGAGATTCTATGATGTTTTAAGTGATGTTCGCTTTTTTTTTTAACTGGACCGTGCGAGGCATTTTGAGCAGCAAATGTGCTGAAAATTAGTCTCATAGAGAATTTATTATTTCTATCATCATTACCAACTAATTTTTTTATATTTTTTATATATAATCTGGATAGGAAGTTTGGACAAAAGTTTGTTTTTGAGAGGCAGCAATAAACTCTGACAGAATGTTGGATCTCAAGGGCTGGGTACACCAGCTTATTCTTTTCTCTTTTTTTTTTCTTTTTTTTTTTAAATTAAAGAGAGGGCACCAACAGAATCTGGCCCTCGCTCTCCTGAAAAGCCATTACATTATGTAAAACAGTTCTACGTCTAACAAGTAAATAAACTGCATGGATTTCCTGAAATGAATTTCTGAGTAATTCCCTAATTCATCCTCCACACCAAACCCCACCCACCCATTTCAATACAGAAAACATGATCTGTGAAAACATGAAAGTTCCAGAGTTCCCACAGATGTGACCATATCAAAGTCTGTACTTCTTTCAGACCCCTTCCACGCTAGACTGAAAATTATTATTCCAAACTAAACACACCAGACTGAAAATTATTCCAGACTAAAAATCCAAACTGAA
>JAAQRG010234422.1:0-7500 GCA_011634625.1 Babylonia areolata | reverse complement strand
TGATTTTTTTTAATATCTAAAGCTTTATTTCTTTGTATTATTATTGTGTATAAGGTGGTGGATAAAATAAATACCCTTTTCTGTTCATCGTTTGAACAATTAAATGTTTTTCAGTCAAACATACCTAGACGTCCTCTCTCACTACTTTTGGACTCACTTGTGTAAACAAAGTGAGTCTATGTTTTAACCCGGTGTTCGGTTGTCGGAATCTGCTGCGGAGGAGAGTTTTTGCTTCCTCATACGTGGCAGGAACGGTTGGCTGTGTGAGCTGGCTTTCTTCCCTAGCAAGGTGGTCTGCTGTTTGGGTAAGGGTTGCGAGGGAGGCCTTAAGGGACTGGATCAGTGGACCAGGATCAGGGGAATCAAGGGCCTGGAGTGTGGACATGGAGTCAGTGAAAATGGAGATGCTGCCAAGGGGCTTTAAGACCTTGAGTGGTGATCTGGACGCCATTCATTCGGATGAGACGATAAACCGAGGTCCCGCGTGCAGCATGTAGTTATCGCACGTAAAAGAACCCACGGCAACAAAAGGGTTGTTCCTGGCAAAATTCTGTTGAAAATCCACTTTGATAGGAAAAGCAAAAAAACTGCACGCAGGAAAAAATACAGAAAAATGGGTGGCGCTGTAGTGTAGCGACGCGCTCTCCCTGGGAAGAGCAGCCCGAATTTCACACAGAGAAATCTGTCGTGATAAAAAGCAATACAAATACAAATACAAATATACGATCTTGCTTTTTTTTATTCCCGATAGATCTGTAACATAGTTCCTGCAAGTTACAATTGAAAGTATCAGGTGGATTTGGCGAAAGTAACCATAGGATCAAAGATTTCAGTACAGCTATTCTTCCAGTTGGTGTAATCAGTCTCTTAATCCAAACTCTAAATAACATTACAATCTCAGAAGATTTATCATTATAGTTAAGATCTTCAACATTATCTAAGTCGGTTGTCAACCAGATTCCAAGAATCTTAAATTTCTGTGGATTTCATTCCATTTTTAAGTGAGGTAAGTATTTAACTGCTGATGATTTTTTTACTTCCTAGCCATACAGCTTGCGTTTTTTCAGTGTTCATACATAATCCTGATTTGTTCCCAAAAGAGCTTATCGTTTCTATTGTTTCCTAAAAAAGATACTATATCACCTTCTGATGTCATCTGTGTGTCATCAGCAAATTGTGAAATCTTATGAACATCATTATTAATCATAATCCCTTTAATATTGTCATTTTCTCTTATCATTGATCCAAGAATTTCTACACAAAGCAAAACAAATAAGGTGATATCGGATCGCCTTGACGGCATCCTCTTTCTACTGAAAACCATGATGAAGTCTGTCCATTTGTAACTACATGTAACTATGTTATTATAAAACGTTTGAACCCAATGACAAATAGACTGACCAAACCCGAATGCTTTCAAAACTTTCAACACAAAATTCCAATTTACAGAGTCGAAAGCCTTCTCAAAGTCAATACAAAGTAGTAGACCAGGTAACTTATAATAATTTAGATAATGAATAATATCATATATAAGCCGAATATTGTCTCCCATGTATCTATTTGACATAAAGCCAGTTTGATCTGTGTTGATGAGGGAAGGAAGTACAGATTTAAAACGATTTGCTATACATGGAGAACCAATCTTATACACAACATTTAAAAGTGTAATGGGCCTCCAGTTTTTAATGTACTCCTTAGGTTTATCTCCTTTAGGAATGCGAATGATTACACCTTCTTTTCGTGTTGATGATAACTCTCCTTTTTCATAACCACTATTGAAAGATCTAATGACTAAAGGACCTAACTGTTACCAAGGATAGAATGCTTTACATGTTATATATGAAGTGTCATATTGTGGTGTGTGTGTGAGAGAGAGAGAGAGAGAGAGAGAGAGAGAGAGAGAGAGAGAATAGAACAGAATCAGATAAAATACATTGCATTTTTATCTGAAGCGCGCAGATTCTTTTTTTTTATGTGAAGTGGTATAGTATGATGTTTCTCATTTCCCAACCCTCCCTTACACACACACACACACACACACACACACACACACACACACACACACATGTGCATGTGTGTGCGTGCGTGTACTTGGGTTTTTTCCTTCTGTCTTTCTTTTTTCCTTCCTTTCGTATCCCCTCTAAATGACCTGTTTATTACATCTGAATTAGACATGTCAAAATAACGTGGGGATTGCCTTACATATAAATTTCACAAAATGTATCAAAATGACTTAAACACAGTAGCAAGTTATATGAGCAGGAATGGTCCGCAAATATCAACCGAAAAAGCACGCTTGATGCATTTTGATAATGGATCAAGTCCAGCAACATTGCCTTCCTTTGAAATTTGCGATAACACCCTGGAATACAAATAAAAGTAGTTCAATTCCTTGGAGTGCACTTTACATCAAAATTAACTTGGAATGATCATATCGATTACATTTTAACAAAGGCAAGGAAAACATTAAACTTTTTGAAAATAGTATGCAAATAATCATGGAGCCAGGACTCTACTACACTTTTGCACATCACTTGTTCGGTCAAAACTTATATATGCCCATGAAGTATACTTCAGTGCACCGAAATATTTATTGAAAAAAAATCGAAGCAGAGACTGCAGAGCATATAGACTGGCACTTGGCTTACCAGTCCATGCTTCCAGTAAGAAAACGTACAGTGCAGCGGGAATATTACCGTTAGAGGATCAAAGGGAACTTGAGTGTAGGAAATTTGTCTTGAGAAATTTAACAGATGAAAATGATTTGGAATCAGAAATAACTCTCAAATCCGATCGTGATTTTCCAATGAGAGCCAGATCTATATCGTCTCATACCACACCGGGAACATACACGTCAAATATTTTAACAAAATTCTGGCGTAATCAAAGCCCCACATTTTGCTAAAAGGTCTGCGGTATCACCTACACCTGTATGGGAACTCCAAAGAGCACAATTTGATACTGATCATAATGAACTGACCGAAGATGACAATATAGATTTACTTACAATGCATGTACGAATTCATTTGGAAGAGAAACACCCTAACCATCTAGAAATATTTACAGACGGCTCTGTTGTAGATAATAGAGCTGGTGCTGTTTTCGTTATTCTAGACCTTAAGTTTCAAAACACATTTCATCTGGGAGAGAAAAAGACCATCTTCACAGCTGAACTCTTAGCAGTTCTAATGGCGTTATATTTTATGATATCCTGTCCGAAACCATATTTCATTTGATTCATGAACTCTTACTAAGAGGCTCTCACATAACCTTTTGCTGGATTCCTTCTCATTGCGTTTTTACTACAATGACAAAGTTGACATTTTGGCTAAATAAAGGAGCTAAAAGTTCCATGAAGGAGTTGGATTTAAATATTTCGTTTTCACCACAGGAATGTTACACCATGGTAGAAAAAGTCCAATGTTCAAATTTTCAGCTTGAAGAAGGAAAAGGTGGTAAATCAGATTTACATAAAAATATACAAAAAATGTATGGTTTCATGGGAAAACATTATTTTCATACGAGGCAAATTATTTCTCTAATCTGCGGATGGAAAATAAATTGTTTTAAGACCAAGTATGTCTGAAAAGTTTCTTGCACCAGTGGTGCTTACATAACAGCCGATCATTTTCTAACTTGCCATATGTTAAAGTCTCACATCCCTGACCTGAAATCATCTTCAGTGTTGACAATCTTCAGCAGTCCACTGCTAATGTATGCTATTTTAAAATCCTTGTTAAATAATCCAGTTGATTTGCTGTAATAGTGGTTAGTATTTTATCAGAAAGATGTTACATTGTTATACTTTTGTTTGTTTTTTAAAACAAAACTTCAACTAATCATTTTTCTATATGTAACACACACACACACGCACGCACGCACAAACGCGCACACACGCACGCACACACACGTTCACATACTCACATGTAATTTACAGTTATTTATTTTCCCTTCCTATATTCTTTTCCCTACCCTCGTCTACTATCTCTTACAGTGAAAAGACATTTAAAGTAAAGAACGAACACACAAACACACACACACACACACACACACACACACACACACACACACACATGCACCCCCCACCCCCCGACACACACACACACACACACACACACACACACGCCACCGCCTTCTCCCTGGACCACACACACACACACACACAAACACAATTGGGCGTTCGCCAACCCACTGAGCAGTAATTCATGACCACTTCATGCCAACACTGAAAGCAATGAACTGAACTCATGATTTCCGTTTTGAAACAACAGTCATTTGTGTCTCTGCAATGTGATCAGATTCTGGGCTTGGGTCACGCTACAAGGATGGATCAGGTAAGTATTTCTCTCTTTTGTAGGACTTGGATGAGATGATGTTCCTGTTTTTTGTTGTTTTTTCGTCAGCAACACAGTCAAAACGTGATAACACCTAAATTGATTGATTTATTTAGGTCTCAGCATATGAGTATGTATAATCAGCACAGTTGACTTTCTTTAGTTCCCAATGGTCTCCAAAAAGAATCACAATAAAAACAATACTAATAATAGTAATATCAACCTTCACTCTACTCTATCCACTCGAGTCTTTAGAAACGTCCCATGATTCCTCAACCAACATTTCCCATAACATGCCAGTAACATGGCAGCGAATCCATAGCGTTTCATAACCAAAGCTCTCTATCTCTTATCTTCTCTCTCTCTCTCTCTCTCTCTCTCTCTCTCTCTCTCTCTCTCTCTCTCTCTCTCTCTCTCTGTGTCTTCCAAATTCAGATCGTCTTTCATTAAATTCAGGTTTGGAGTAAACGAACTTAATGAGCGTTATAAGGATAGCTCGAAAAAAAAGGTACATTTTGTGGAGGGTTCGAAGATGAAATTCATGTACTGGCATTTTGTCTACAGTATGGTATTCTGATAAAGAAATACTTATCCAAGCATATGCAAAATTCAAGGATACTCCTATTACTCCACTTGCTTCAAAATGTCAGCATCATTGTGACAAGAGGTGTAGCGATGTTTATTTTTTATGCGTTGAAACAGAGAGCAGAAAGCACTCAGTCTTAGATGAAAGAGATGTTTCTAAATTACCATTAGCTTTTTACTTAGTTTGGTTATGATATCAGTTTATTCTTTCCATATTTTGTTTTTCACCCAACATAAGGTTCGCTTTCGTATGTGTTTGTGTGTGTACAACACGTGCATCCATATGTATACATGTCGGTGGCCTTTCATCAAAACAGTTCTGAGTTCTGAGTTATCTCTCTCTCTCTCTCTCCACTCACTCACTCATGCGCACACATACACAGACATTTTGGAAGCATTTCCATTTCTACCCCATTCGTTATTTATGCGAAAGGTAATGTTTCTGTGTTTTATTGAACGAATAATCTGCTAAAATTGCAATGTCTGGTCTAGTTCATATTTGTGATAACTACCATTGTTCAGAGTATACAGTTGAGACTTGTTGACAAAGTTAATGCTGAACCTGGAAATATGGGAGATTCTGCCTTATCGTTCAAGACCTCACCAGAGCCATGATGTCTTTTAATGTGAAAATAATACAAACATGAACACAATTAGCACATAAAAAGGGTTAAATGGTGGGAAGACCTTTTCTTACCCACCTTCCCACGTGAGATTCTCATGACACGCATTTTTCTGTTCGTAGATTACTGATTACTCCGTCGTGGTGTAATCATAATGTATGATGGATTGACGAACAAAGTAGCATACACGTTAACATTTGTATTTGTATTTGTATTTCTTTTTATCACAACAGATTTCTCTGTGTGAAATTCGGGCTGCTCTCCCCCAGGAAGAGCGCGTCGCTACACTACAGCGCCACCCATTTTTTTTTTTTTTTTTACATTTTTTCCTGCGTGCGGTTTTATTTGTTTTTCCTATCGAAGTGGATTTTTCTACAGAATTTTTCCAGGAACAACCCTTATGTTGCCGTGGGTTCTTTTACGTGCGCTAAGTGCATGCTGCACACGGGGCCTCGGTTTATCGTCTCATCCGAATGACTAGCGTCCAGACCACCACTCAAGGTCTAGTGGAGGGGGAGAAAATATCGGCGGCTGAGCCGTGATTCGAACCAGCGCGCTCAGATTCTCTCGCTTCCTAGGCGGACGCGTTACCTCTAGACCACAACTCCACATATCTACTCTTTGACATAAACGAAAATTATGGTGATGATAATGATGTGGACACTTTCATAGCGCCTATTCTCGGTTGGAGACTAAGCTGTAAGCAATTGACAAACACAGGATCATTTGCACAACAGGCTGTCTACCGAGTTGAGCCAACTGACGGCTGCCAGTGGACGATCATAATTCGTTTCCTGCCTCATTGGGTCAGATTTCAGGGACACACACACACACACTCAGACATGTAACATTTTACGAGTATAATCGTTTTGATTATTTACCCCGCCATGTAGGCAGCCATACTCCGTCTTCGGAGGTGTGCATACTGGGTATGTTCCTCCTTCCACAACCCACTGAACGCTGACATGGATTACAGGATGATTAACGTGCGTATGTGATTTTATGCGTGCGTATATACACAAAGGGGGTTCAGGCACAATTAGGTTTGTACATATGTTGACCTGGGAGATCGGAAAAATCTCCACCCTTAACCCTCCAGGAGCCGTTACCGAGATTCGAACCCGGGACCCTCAGATTGAAAGTCCTACGCTTTAACTACTCAGTTATTTCACCAGAATAGAAAGGCTTATGGCAAAAATAGGACACTTACGATGTGATTGCGTCTTTTTAGAGGAGAATACAGAGAAGGTACGTAAAATGTCATATCAGCTCACTCTGTCAAATGCATCATTGTGATCCACTTCTTGAATATATATCCATTTCTGTGTTTCCTTTTAGAACATTTCCGTCTTCAGCAGGTCCACCAATCTGACACTACGCAATCTGAGCGTATTTGTAGCATTATGTTGCTCTGTATATTAATCAAGAATGCGTCAGTGACATATGAGACAGAGAAAGACAGACAGGTTACACATCATTGAAACCCATTACTGAAAATGAACTACATGTGTGCATCACTGACGTACCACTCTTTTGGTGTGATGCTGTGGATTTATTGTTCCACCAATGAATGATGAAATCCAGAGGTACAGCTGTAACACTCAAACGTGAATGTATACTTCATCATAAGGAATGCAATATGAGTTCAGTCCAGATAATGTATATTATCTGCATGGCAGCATTTCTTCAACACCTTCACTTTCATCTTCCTTGTCTTCTTCTGGCACACAACACACATCGCAGAACTCCTCAGTACATGTTTCTTGCCGTCCATAGAAGACAGTTCATTGGTGGGTTGAGCCAGAAAGATGCACCTACAATCATTAGAATAAGGAAGTCAATTTTGGAATCATTTGAAAATGTATTATGATTCTGTCCTGTTTTTGATCTTTCACTTTGGGTTTCTTCAGCTTAGTAGATGTGCTCTCCAGTATCTGAACCGTTCTGGTCATTGATCT
>JAAQRG010234419.1:0-12183 GCA_011634625.1 Babylonia areolata | reverse complement strand
TAGCCACAGACAGACAAACAGACAGGAAGGCAGGCAGGCAGACAAACAGATAGCCACAGACAGACAAACAGACAGGAAGGCAGGCAGGCAGACAAACAGATAGCCACAGACAGACAAACAGACAGGAAGGCAGGCAGGCAGACAAACAGATAGCCACAGACAGACAAACAGACAGGAAGGCAGGCAGGCAGACAAACAGATAGCCACAGACAGACAAACAGACAGGAAGGCAGGCAGGCAGACAAACAGATAGCCACAGACAGACAAACAGACAGGAAGGCAGGCAGGCAGACAAACAGATAGCCACAGACAGACAAACAGACAGGAAGGCAGGCAGGCAGACAAACAGATAGCCACAGACAGACAAACAGACAGGAAGGCAGGCAGGCAGACAAACAGATAGCCACAGACAGACAAACAGACAGGAAGGCAGGCAGGCAGACAAACAGATAGCCACAGATAGACAAACAGATAGCCACAGATAGACAAACAGATAGCCACAGACAGACAAACAGATAGCCACAGACAGACAGATAGACAAACAGATAGCCACAGACAGACAAACAGACAGGAAGGCAGACAGACAGACAAACAGATAGCCACAGACAGACAAACAGACAGGAAGGCAGACAGACAGACAAACAGATAGCCACAGACAGACAAACAGACAGGAAGGCAGACAGACAGACAAACAGATAGCCACAGACAGACAAACAGACAGGAAGGCAGACAGACAGACAAACAGATAGCCACAGACAGACAAACAGACAGGAAGGCAGACAGACAGACAAACAGATAGCCACAGACAGACAAACAGACAGGAAGGCAGACAGACAGACAAACAGATAGCCACAGACAGACAAACAGACAGGAAGGCAGACAGACAGACAAACAGATAGCCACAGACAGACAAACAGTTAGCCACAGACAGACAGACAGACAGGAAGGCAGGCAGATAAACAGAAAGACAAACAGATAGCCACAGACAGACAGACAGACGAACAGAGAGGAAGGAAAAGCAGGTAGATAGACAGAAAGGCAAACAGATAGCCACAGACAGGCAGACAGACAAACGAACAGACTGGAATGCAGACTGACAGGAAGGCAGGGAGATAGACAGAAAGACAAAGAGATAGACACAGACAGACAGACAAACGAACAGACAGAAAGGCGGACGGGCAGGCGCGCGCGCGCACACACACACACACACAAACGAACAGGAAGGCAGGCAGACAGACAGACAGACAGACAAGCGAACAGACAGGAAGGCAGACAGACAGACACAATTACCGTGCACTGTTTGTCTGAGGCTTGGCCCTCAAGCCGACTTTAAGTTTAGAGCCGGTGTACAACCAAAACTTGGCCCCCTCCTCTGGACTGGGTGGAGTGAACCGAGGCGGCTGGTGGTCTGACACCACCTTGATCAAAAACTGCCCCACGGATAAAAAGATAGAAAGAAAGAAAAAAAACAAAAACGAGTTGTAATCCTCTGTCAATTTTGCGGTATTTCATGACTGCCAATCTATTGAGCACAGTCAAGTATGTGTGAGTATCTGTGTGTGAGTGCTTCTGTGTGTGTGTGTGTGTGTGTGTGTGTGTGTGTGTGTGTGTGTGTGTGTGTGTGTTTGTGCGCACTATTGTGTAGTAGTGGTAAGTGTGATAACAGTGGTAGTAGTAGTAGTAGTTTAATTTTACGTCATTTCATACATGTGATATTAGACAAATGTGTGTGTGTGTGTGTGTGTGTGTGTGTGTGTGTGTGTGTGTCTGTGTGACTGTGTGTGTATGTTGTTTCACTCCTTTCTCTCAACCGCCTTGAAAAGGATCAGTCATCACGAGCATTAATTTTTTTTGTTATCTGATTCAGATCGAACTGGGGAAAAAAAAACCCAAAAAACAGAGAGAAAAATTTGAGTTGGAATATCATTTGCATTACAACCAATAGTTTTCAGTTTCTGGCATGAATGCGTGCGAGCTGATCCATATATACTACACCACCACATCTGTTAAAAAAAAAATAAAAAAATGACAAAGCGGAGAGGAAGGGGAAAGGGGAACAGATGCCTAATCTTGGCATAAACCCAACACACACTGGTCAGGCCTTGAAAGCTTAGCTTATCAATGAATAAAACATGAATCTAAAACACAGTAATAAAAAAAGAACAAGCTAATTAAATAGACAATATGATTTAAGAAAATAAAAATAAAATGAAAGCCACCACAAAAGGTTGTAATATAACCAGTGCACCAGACGGTGTTTTGTTCAGGATGCTACCGGCAGTATTGTCTGTTCTCATGGTCTGTATTAACGATTCCTTATCCCCCGGTAAATAATAACAACAACAATAATGATAATGATGATGAGGAGGAGGAGGAGGAGGTGGAGAAGGAAGAGGAGGAGGAGGAGCAGGAGGAGGAGGAGGAGGAGAAGAAACAGTCACAGTGTGAGAGACAGTTACCTGAAGAGACACTGTGCTCAATGGCGTCCTGTCAGGCATCTGAACCGTGGAGCCGCCATCCATGTAGACCGGATGTACGAGGAAGTCCGATAACTGTAAGGACACCATGACGTAACTTCCGTCCTTGTAGTGGGCCCCAGCACTGTGCTTGCTGGGAGTGAACTTCAGGCTGCAGCTCTGAGGAATGCCGGGAAAGAGCAATGGTTCGTCATCAGGCCTGTCGCTTTTCTGCATTATCTGTCTGTCTGTTCGTCTGCTCTCTGTCTGTGTGTCTGTCTCTCTTGTAAACTTGCATTTTATTCCCATCTTATGACTATGTCTCTGGAAGTATCCAGTTGAAAAATCGCATGTGATGGAAATACATACAGCCAGTCAAGCAACTTCAAATCTCCCAAAATAATGAATTGTCTTCAACACCACTGCTCTAAAAATATATGGATCGCTCACTGACCAGGAATATATCGCTCACTGACCAGGAAAGCTGAAGCCTACTGGACGCCATACTGACACTCGTATCCAGGTGTCATCCGCAAGCAAGTGAAAGATTGCCGTGAAGCAACCATCATAGCCAGCTGAGCGCTCGGCTACAAATATGAAGTTACCGCTTCGCTCTGTACTGACACGAGTGGCAAAATCGCTGACTTCAGTTTGCAAAGGGGCTCAAAGAAGGCATACACTGTCCGCCTATATTTAGACCAGTGGTTTAACATCGGCACACCAATTTACCTACCTGTAGCTTGTGCTCATCTAAAATCACGAGTCCCGGAAGTTCATTGTTGACCCCTTGCACTTTGACCAAGGAGCACGTGACTTGGTCACCATCCGGGTCCCTCACAGGCAGCTTGATGATGGTCTCCTCCTCCAAAACAGCTCTGAAAGGCGAAGAATGTTCTGTTTTAAAACTGTGTGCATGCCCCATGCCATTGTGTGTGTGTGTGTGTGTGTGTGTGTGTGTGTGTGTGTGTACACAAATACGAATATTTTCTTAGCTTATATCACTGACTGACCTAAGTTTACAGTTGGGCCAACAGCAGAGTGAGAGCTGTATTATCAATGGTTTCTCTATTGCAATGGGAAATAATCTACAGCTTAGTGTTTTGTGAAGGACAAAAGTAGGAGCTAGAGGCAAGATTGCACTGGCTCTTAGTGCTGCAGCCTTGGGGGCTAGCAGGCTTTTGGGAACCTCCTCTGCTGTTCTGATGGTCATAGTTGGACATGACTGACTATCATACTGACACGTTGCACCGTACTGAACGGCCTGGAGGTATACCTACTCACACGTAGAGAGGCCTGAAGGCCGCGAAGGGAGAGGAGTTGGGGGTGGCCGTGTCGCCTCGGACCTGGATGCGGGGGAGGAGGGCGGAGAGGACGTAGTTCAGGTCTCCGGTAGGTGGAGTGCCCCTGTTGGGCCACACGTAGTCCTCGGACCGCCACCACCTGCCCCGCCACCTGTTTGTTGTGGGGTGAAACGGGACCACTCTGATTTGTTGTGTCTTGGGTGGGTGGTGGTGGTGGTGGTGGTGGTGTGTGTGTGTGTGTGTGTGTGTGTGTGTGTGTGTGTGTGTGTGTGTGTGCGTGCGTGCGTGCGTGCGTGCGTGTGTGTGTGTGTGTGTGTGAGAGACTGACTGACTGACTGACTGTCTAACTCTACCACCATTACCACCACCACCACCACCTCACCAAGAACATGAACATATTATATTATCCCTTCATCATCATAATCACCAACACCACAACCACGCCACAACCAACACGATCAATACATCCTCCCTCCATCACCACTACCACCACCACACCACGAACATGAACATATCATACTATCCCTTCATCGTCATAGCCACCACCACCACCACAACCAACACCATCAAAACCTCCTCCCTCCCTCCCCACCACCACCACCACCACAGCCAACACGATCAAAACATCCTCCCTCTCTCCCCACCACCACCACCACGATCAAAACCTCCTCCCTCCCTCCCCACCACCACCACCACCACGATCAAAACCTCCTCCCTCTCTCCCCACCACCACCACCACGATCAAAACCTCCCCACCAGACTCACTCGAACGCCAGCGGTCCATGCTGGGGAGCATCAACGGTGAAGGTGGACAGCTCCAGCTCCCATCCCTGACCTTCGTTCACCGCCACCGCCCGACTGTCCACGCCGCCTTTAATACCGCTGGCTCCCGCGGCCGACACCACGGCCCACGACCCGAAGATGCCGGGATCGCCAAGGGTCTGGCTTCTCCTCTGGGCGGTGGTGATCTGGCCCTGCTGACTGAGGTCACAGGACGGACCACACGGACCCTGGGTCAGCACCCACCCGCTGAGTGTCGTCACCTGGACCTGGGTGGAAGAGAGACGCTGGGTGGACACAGTCGTAGAGTTTGTGGAGGTTGGTCTGAAAGGAGGAGGGGTGTGGGGGTTTGGGGTGTGGGGGGTGTGGGTGTGGGTGGGGGTGTGTACGGGTGTGGGTGTGGGGTGTGGGGGTAGGTGTGTGTGTGGATGTGGATGTGTGGGTGTGTGGAGGTGTGGGTGTGGGGGGTGGGTGTGTGGAGGTGGGGGTGTGGGTGTGTGGAGGTGTGGGTGTGGGAGTGTGGGTGTGGGGGCGTAGGGGTGTGGGTGTGGGTGTGGGTGTGTGAATGTGGGGGTGAGGATGTGGAGGTGTGGGTGTGTGGGGGAACGGATCGTTGGGGGAATTGACATGGAGAAGTGATTTGGAACTGAAAGGAGGAGATCATGGGCCATAGTCATAGAATGGTGATCTGGATCTGAAAGGGAGAAATCGTGGCTCATAGTCATAGTATGGTCTTAAATGGGAGATTATGGGCCATAGTCATAGAATGGTGATCTGGATCTTGAATGGGAGATCATGGGCCATAGTCATATAATGGTGATCTGGATCTGAAAGGGAGAAATCATGGCTCATAGTCATAGAATGATCTGGATCTTAAATGGGAGATTATGGGCCATAGTCATAGAATGGTGATCTGGATCTCAAAGAAGATCATTGCTCATAGTCATAGAATGGTGATCTGGATCTAAAAAGAAGAGATCATTGGCCATAGTCTTTGAATGATCTGGACCTCAAAGAGGAAGATCATTGCTCATAGTCATGGAATGGTGATCTGGATTTCAAAGAGGAAGATCATTGCTCAGTCATAGAATGGTGATCCAGATCTAAAAAGAAGATATAATTGGCCATAGTCTTAGAATGATCTGGATCTCAAAGAGGAACATCAGTGCTCATAGTCATAGAATGGTGGTCTGTGTTTGAAAGGGGGATGGGGGTGGGGGGGGGGAAGGAGCGTGTGGTCAAAGAATTGCAGAAACAGAGACGATGGGAGATAGTCACAGACTTGCGATCTGGATCTAGATGAAGAGATATAAAAGGATGGATCACAGAACAGCCATAGATCTGTGCTTCTATATGGGTTGGCGTTGTTTTGTGCGGTGGCGTGCTGTGTTGAGCTGCAATGTTGCGCCGTGCTGTACTGCATCGTTTTGTTGTGATTCGTATTGCATCGCACTACGGTGCGTTGCTGTGTCTTGGATTGTTGTTCTTCTACCACAGCCACATGGCGTCATACTGCACTGTGCTACACCCCAAAAAACACTGCGCTGTTTTGCACTGCATTGCTTCAGAGTACTGACATTGCATTGCTTCGGAGTACTGACATTGCATCAGAGTAGTGACATTGCATTAGAGCACATTGTGCATTGCATCAGAGTTGTGACATTGCATTAGAGCACATTGTGCATTGCATCAGAGTTGTGACATTGCATTAGAGCACATTGTGCATTGCATCAGAGTAGTGACATTACATCAGAGTACTGACATGCATTAGAACACATTGTGCTGTATCCTTTTTCACTCATCAACAGATATTTGTTTCGACTGGGAGGGGAGCGGGGCAAGGGGGCGGGGGAGGGGGTGGGGGTGAAGAAGAAGAAGAAAGAAAGAAAAAAAAAGTGTTCTGTTCTCTCCAAGCAGTACAGTGCCACCCCTACCAATACACTCGTTGTTTGCGTGTGCACTAGTTTTCCTTCATGAATAAAATATTTAATAAATCTATGATGTCTTGTTTTGGAACGTCACCCCTTTTCCCTGCGAAGTGAAATTATTTTATTCGTGCTCAAGCACTTTGGTTTGTTTCTTTTCCAGAACGAAAGACTGGACGGGAAGGATATATTTAGTTTTGATGAACAAAGGCGGGAGGGGTAGGATGTCGTAGTATTATTTTTGATGAACAAAGACTACACCCGTAGAATGCCATATTCATATCCTGTTTATTTTTGGCGAACAGAAACGTGAGGGAAGGGTGTTATGTGTATTTTTGATGCCGAACAATGACGGGCAGAGTAGGAAATCATATTTTTATGAACCAAAATAAGGACTCGAGGGAAAGGATATAATGTCTTTGTTTTTCTATTTGGGGTTTTCTATGAACGAAGACGGAAAAGCTAGGATATCACGTGCACCTTGCCTCACCTTCCACGTGATGCCCTGTCGATGCAGAAATCGGAAAGCGATCGAGCCGCCACTGAAGCGGTGCAGATCAGCAGCCTTGGTCACGTGGACCAACAGGAAACAGAACAACGTCACTTCCGTCAGAAGAAAGGGTCTCAATGCCATGCCTGGTGACGGAGACAATGATAATGTTTATATTTTATTTCAAATATCTGTGTCCGCATACCATGTGATGCGGTGATGTATTATCTTTTTTTTTTTTTTTCCTTTTCAAAGAGATATACTCTGTGAACTTCTTTCCTCAGTGGTATTTTTATTGTTACGTCATGATAGTATCACGTCAAACATCAAAACATCCATTACAATCCCGATTCTTTGTTTAACACATTACTTAGACTCCGTCGTCTAAATAATACGATCAAGAGTTAATTGTTACAAAATTGTTATTTATTTGTAGCTCTCTGTGTATATGTGTGTGTGTGTGTGTGTGTGTGTGTGCGCGCGCGCTTGCGCTTTTTTTTTCCTTATCTTTTTTCTTATCCTTTTGCATGATAATCATAGATAAATACAACAAAGTAATCAAGAAAAAGATGTAAAGGATGAACTCCCCCCCTCCCACTTGTGTTCTCTGTTTTAATTGTTTGAATCGGACAATAAAGCCTTTTCAAACTGAATGAAATTGAATTTATACAGTCTTTCACTGAAACCAAGCAACAGCCATCATATCAGTCAGCAAAGACTTAACAGGATTTCAAGATCGACTGATCAGCGCGTTGAGTTGAGGTGAGTGTCAGGCATCTTCGTTTAAAGCGGATGATCATTATGATGAAACGTCTATGGATCAATCCTCACACTTAATTAACTGACGCCTCCTTGAAACTGAAAGTAAAAGTGTTTTATTCTCACCCCGTAAGGTGACAGAATGGTTTCATTAAGACACTTATCTTCAAGTACAGTATCCGTGACGGTCTGGGTTCGAATCACAGTCTTGCTCCTTTTTTTTTTCTCCTCTTTTTATTTATGTGCAGTGATTTGGGGTAAGGTGTGAGACGATTATCCACCAGTACAGTATCCCCGAGGATCTGGGTTCGAAGCCCGGTCTCGCCTTTTCTTCCATGTTTGATTGGAAAATCAAACTGATTGTCTGGTCGTTAGGGCGAGACGATAAACTGAGGTGCCAGCCGTGCAGTGTGCGGCACGTGCTTGGCGCACTGAAAAAAAAGAACCCATGGCGACAAATGTGTTGTCCTCTGGAAAAAAAAAATTCTGTAGAAGAAATCCACTTTGATAAGTACACAAATATATATGCATGCACTCAATACCTGGCTAAGTACATTGGGTTATGCTGCTGTCAGGTAGGTGTGGTGGAACGTATGAATTTACCCGAAAGCAGTGACGCCTTGAGAAACTGTGAAGTGAGGCAAAGAGAGAGAGAGAGAGGAAGAGGGATCGAATCGTGGAGTTGCTTTGTGTGGTTTTGTTTCTCACCCTGTCCACAAGGTGAGAGTATTATAGCTTACCTTTTCCCCCATGAACGTTCTTTACTGAGCAACCTGCAGTCAATGTGTTTCATTATATTTGTCATATTAATTTTGTACGTTCACATTCCAACTGACATACCCCCCACCCCCAACTCTTGTAGAATTACTACTGCAGCCGAGCCTTTTTTCCCTGAACGTTAATTCACTGCGCAACATGCAGTCAATGTGTTTTATACTTGTCACATTCGCACGTTCACATTCAAACTGACATAACCCCCAACCCTTACAGAGTTACTATTGCAGCCTAGCCTCTTTTTTTCCCATGAACGTTGTTTCACTAAGATACCTGCAGTCAATGTGTTTCATTATATTTGTCATATTTGTACTTTCACATTCCAACTGACATACCCCAACCATGTACAGTTATGAGTTAACATGCCACTATATTCTACTGAAGCTACGCAAAGGGATTTGGTTTACAGTGCTCCGATACAGGCAAGGAACAAGGAAGCCTGCTTGCACGTGCCACTTTTTTCTACGATGGCGTTCTTTTCCTGTTGATCAGTTTCAGAGATGGTGGATGCTGAGTAAGTCTGAAATACGGTCAAGCTTGGCGTTTGCATGATTATACTTGTAGGTCATAACAGTGCGAAAGAGTATGTAAATGTATGTTTATCTATGCTTGCGAAAGTTTACGTGGATGTAAATGTATCTATATGCGTATCAATGCTGGTATGTGTATAAATGACCCATATCATGACGATGCACTAAGTGTACCATGCCTTCCTTCACTACTTATTAAAGGGAATATGTTGTTACATGTGTTTATGAAAGTCGTCAGAGTATGGTTTGCATTCTTCAATTTTCCACTGTGTTGCTTGACACATATCAACTAAGCAAAGTGCCATCAATTATATGGTGATGTTAAATAAATGCTCATTACCCGTTATAACATTGCACTATTTCAGTTCAACCTGTAGTAAAAATTCATTCACCCCAACTTTGAAAAAAAAGTTAACAAAAAAACAAACAAAAACAAAACAACAAAATACTAACTAATGATTCTGTTTAAAAATTGAATGGAACAACACACTCACACAAAACAACAACAACACGAACAACGAAAACAGAGCCGACCTACTTCAAGCAAACCATCAGAAGAACATTCCACGCACATACTCAGATGTGTAATATTCTCTCTCCGAGTGACCATCTGATTTGGGTGTCAACGCTCTTACTCATTTTGGACCCCGGATCTTTGCGCCAATCGAATTGAATCCTTCCAGTGATTGATTGACAGACGAGAAATGTAAGAAGGAAGGAAGGGTGGAGGGAGAGGGGGGGGCGGGGAGAGCGGTGAGTGAGGTATATTGATGACCTGTGATGTTTGCCATCAGATTACCTCGTCTCGGCTGTCATTGTAGGGGGCAGATCAGTCCACTTTGGAGGTACGTACCGGTATTGATTCTGCCGGATTTATACATCACAGAGAGAGACAGAGACAAAGATAGTGCGACGGAGAGAGAGACAGAGACAGACGGACACAGAGAGACGGAGACAGACAGAGAGAGACAGAAAAAAGAGACAGAGAAAGACAGAGAGACGGAGACAGACAGAGACAGAGAAAGACACAGAGAGACGGAGACAGACAGGGAGAGAGACAGAGAAAAAGAGACAGAGAAAGACAGAGAGAGAAAAAAGACAGAGAAAGACAAAGACAGAGAAAAAGAGACAAAGACACAGGCAAAGGCGGAATTATGGAGACAGAGAGAAACAAAGACACACAGACAGAGACAGACATACAGAAAAAGAGACAGAGACAGGAAGAGACAGAGACAATGACAGAGAGACGGAGACAGAGAGAGAGAGAGAGATGGGCAGACGCATGAGGTGGTGGGCGTGTCAAACAGAGACGGATCTGCAAAGTCTCTTCCTGTAAAGAAAAAACCAAAACGTTGGGGGAAAAAAAAAGAAAAAAAAAAAGGAGGATGCATGGAGGCCCCACAAAAAGAGTATCACTTTCTCAAGAAGGCGTCACTGCGTTCGGACCAATCCATATACGCTACACCACCACATCTGTTAGGCAGACGAATGCCTGACAGTAACATAACCCAACGCGCTCAGTTGTCAGGCCTTGAGTGCATGCTTATATCTTTTTGTACCTATCAGAGTGGATTTCTTTTTACATCATTTTTTGCCAGAGGACAACACTCTTGTTGCCACGGGTTTCTTTTTCAGTGCGCCAAGCGCGTGCTGCACACGGGACCTCGGTTTATCCGGTCTCATCCGAAAGACTAGACGTTCAATTTGATTTTCCAGTCAAACCGTTGGGCGGAGAAAGGGCGAGAGCGGGATTCGAACCCACACCCTCACAGACTCCTCTATATTGGCAGCTGAGTGTCTTCAGAATTCTGCCACCTTCCTCCTACAAAAAGAAAAGTCTCTTGCAGTTAATCTCACTGGCCGCGTGAAAACCACATCGTGGCGTGTTCGCGTTTCTTTGCATTCATCAGACGCTAGTTTTCCTTCAGATCAAGCCACGTAGACTGACTGCCTGTTCGTTTTCACTCCTTCATTTCAGCAGGGCGATACAACACTACTCGTGATGATGATAATAATGATAATAATAATAATAGCAATGATAATAATAATGATGATGATGATGATTTTGACGATGATAATGTTACTGATGATGATGAGGGTAATGATAGTAACAATATTGATAATAATGGTAACGATGATGATGGTGACAGGACGTCTTTAATGCCTACACTGACGTACGGCTCTATGCCCTAAAAAAAACAACAAAAAACAACCAACAAACAAACACACACAAAAAACAAAACAAAAACAAAACAAACAAACAAAAAAAAACCCCAACAACAACACGCAATCCTTCTCTTTCTGTGTCTCAGTCTTCAAAACCGCGCAATTCTTGTCACTTTCCATGTGTGAGGTATGAGAGAGAGGGACATGCAGAGAGAGAGAGAGAGAATTCTTTCAAGTATAAGCCATTGTCCCTCACGAAGAGGCGCAAATACATGACCATATGACAACAACAACAACAAACAAAAAACAAAAACAACAAAAAACAAAAAAACGGGAGAGAGAGAGAAGGGGGCTGGGTGTGTGTGTGTGTGTCATGAATGGTTCATGTTATTTGTAACTAGTTCTTTCATGTAAAGCGCCCCGAGCTCTTAGGGAGAAACCGCTGAGGACGCTGTACAGTGGTACATTATAATTATTGACAACAACTATTATCACTATAACCATTATTTCTAATATTGCTACTCATAACCAGCTCGTAAAGCACACAAATACAGTTCCTGTCAACAGGTCTATCCGGTCGGATTAATTGACCAGCTCACAATCCAATGACTCTTCACGGCTGTCGGTCGGGTTTCCGACCTGAAACTGTGTTGTCTTGGGAAGAAAGGTAACTCCAATTAACCGATACACTAATCTTTGTTTCCAATGCCAAAGATTTCTGAAGAACGCGGGCGGGGCAGGTGAAAAAGTGGGACCGGAAAAGTTGTGTCAGTCAGTACTGTTGTACTGGAACATATTATGTGAGCTGAGACAGGGCAGGCCTTGTGCATCTTTACTAACAATTTATCATCATAGTAATAATGATAATGAAGAAAATGAAGATGATGATGATAATAATGATAATTATACAGCGACTTTCCATGTAATACATGAGTTCAATTGCGCTGTACAATGTTAAAACACACACACACACACACACACACACACACAAAACCCAAAAAA